>JASANG010001116.1:0-98413 GCA_030248215.1 Enoplolaimus lenunculus | reverse complement strand
GGCAGAGATCTAGTGGGGACCACATTCGATTCCAAAACGTCGAAATGCGCCACGATGGAGAAAAGTTCTTAGCTGTTGCCGACTGAGCGCGGGAATTGTTTGTTGTTGAACGTATTGGTTGATGACGAAAATTCGAATGCTCGATACTGTGGATTGTGATTATTACACTATATCGTTGTAGTTTTTGAGTTTTTGACGCGCCACGATGGGATTGCAGGGCGCGCGCCGAGGATATCGGAAACAAACAAATTGGCGCGCAGAGGCGAAGACAAATCTTTAAGGCCGAACAATGAATTTCTCAGACAAAACTGTAGCAAACCGCGTTTGCTTTCGAAAAAACTAAATTTCAGCCTGAGTTCATAATTTCAATTATTTTTCTTCTCTTAATATCTTATTTTAATGTTAATTTTAAGAATTTGTTCTTAACGATACTTCGGCCATATTCCAAGGACTAATATGAGATTTTTTTACCACAAAATTTGCTCGAGTAATGATTTATTTAGAAACATTAACATTAATAAAAGTTTTGTTAAAAAAGCTTAAAAAATCCCTCGCTTGATTCATTGTCGCATAATTTTTAATTAAAATTATATCATCAAGAAGCATGTTTGGCTCAATTCTCAGGAAATATTTGAAACTGTATGGGAAAATAAGGATTTTCTATTAAAAAACCTGAAAAAAAACGAAGAAACTGAATACCTAGGCGCACTTTTTAACAATTGTTAAAAATGTTTAATTGATGCTAAATTTAGTACGAAAAAGAAACCCGAAATGATTTTTTGGTTTTTCGTGCTTAGTCCTGTCCAGAAGGTAAATCAGGGTCTCCGCCCCGCTAAAACCAGTAGACTGATTGGTATTATTTGCAAATAAACATATTTTTAGAAAATTAAACATAATTTGCCCAATCTTGAAATGATATCGTTCGAGTCGCTTAGAAATTTGCGGCATTCAGCTGCTGTTCAGTTCAACCTCGACGTCAATTCCATTGGACGCTAGTGTTGAGTTTAGCATTGAATATATATTGAATCCAGTGAGCTGCTCCAGCTGAAAATTTAGTTTTATATATATAAAATGTTTTGGATTGGGCAACACGACTGAAAATTGACGTAAAATTTTTCGCACTAGAAACTAGTTTTAAAAACAGGAAAACAAAACACTGTTACGCGAGAAGATACCAACATATTTGTGAAGTGGCTGGAAAAACTACAAAGTACCAAATAAAGACGTTCATGCGGAAAAAGGCAGAATTTTGGTCTGTTGTACACTTTCCCAGGCAGTGCTACATGGGGCTAAAAAAATTTTCCGGGAGATTCAAGGGTTTTCAATGAGTTACAAGCAAGGTTGAAAACTTTTTAGAAAAACCCAAAATTTTCTAGGGGGGCTGAGCCCCCCTACCCCCCTTGGCTACGGGCCCGCAATTTCCTCAAACGTTTGAGGTCAAGGCTCAGTCTTAGTCTTAAAGCTAAGCTAAGCAAAGGTTTACGCTTAGACTTGTGCTTAGGTATAGACAATCTGTGTCCTGATACTAAACTTAATTGTGAACGGAAGTGTACTAGAATGATGTTAGCTAACTTAGCGGATATTTTTAACTCATTGGAGTATTTATTCTCAAATTGTTCTGAATTCCACAAGCGATGCAGCGTTTGGCAGCGTCTGATTTTTGGAAAATTTTGCATACAAAGTGAAAATACAAAACGAAAATTGTCTGCCCCAAACTAATAGCCAAGGGGAGGGCACTCCCAAAAATTTTGGGTTTTTCTAAAAAGTTTTCAAACTTCTTAAATCATCAAAAACCCTTGAATCTCCCGGAAAATTTTTTTAGCCCCATGTAGCACTGCCTGGGAAAGTGTACAACAGACCAAAATTCTGCCTTTTTCCGCATGAACGTCTTTATTTGGTACTTTGTAGTTTTTCCAGCCACTTCACAAATATGTTGGTATCTTTCATTTCTAGCATAACAGTGTTTTGTTTTCCTGTTTTTAAAACTAGTTTCTAGTGCGAAAATTTTACGTCAATTTTGCGTCATGTTGGCGATGGGAAACTTTTATATATATAAAACTAAATTTTCAGCTGGAGCAGCTCATGGATTCGATATAGTATTCATGCTAAACTCAACGCTGGCGTTAGATGGAATTGACGTCGAGGTTGAACTGAACACAGCTGATGCCCAAATTTCTAGACAACTCGAACAGTCAATTGTGAATTTTGTCAAGTTTGGGTAAATTTGTGTTTAATTTTCTAAAAATATGTTTATTTGCAAATAATACCAATCAGTCTACTGGTTTTAGCTGGGGCGGAGCATCACCTGATTTACCTTCTGGACAGAGTTGGGCACCGAAAAAACCAATAAAAAACAGTTTTTCGGTTTTCTTTTTGGTACTAAATTTAGCATCAATTAAACATTTTAACAATTGTTGAAACGCGAGAGTACAGGTATTCAGTTTCTTCGTTTTTCGGGTTTTCAATAAAAATCCTTATTTTTCCATACCGGTTCAATATTTCCTGAAAATAACCAACGTTGCTTCTTGATGATATAATTTTAATTAAAAATTATGCGGCCGAATGAATCGAGCGAGGAATTTTTTAAGCTTTTTTTAACAAAACTGTTATTAATGTTAATGTTTCTAAATAAATCATTCCTCGAGCAAATTTTGTGGTAAAAAAATCTCATATTCGTCCTTGGATATGGCCGATATCGTCAACAAAATTCTTAAAATTAACATTAAAATAAGTATTAAGAGAGAAAAATAATTGAAATTATAACTCAGGCTGAAATTTAGTTTTTTCAAAAGCAAACGCGGTTTGCTACGGTTTCTCTGTGGAACATTGTTCACCTTAAGGATTTGTCTTCACCTACGCCATTTGCTGTTTCAGATATCCTAGCACACCTCAAGTCCCTTGGCATCCGTTCAAAAACTACAACGATATATTAATAATAGAATCGCCATCTGCGGCGTCCAAACTCCGTCATCAACCAATACGTTCAACAACAAACAATTCCCACGCTCAGTCGGCAACCGTGAGAACTTTCTCATCACGTTCGACGTTTTGGAATCGAATCGTTCCCACGCTAGACCGGTTAACGTTGCGTTCTAATTTCAAATTCAAATTTCCATCGGAATTTGAAGACAACAGCAATAAAATTGAAATATCGCGGAAAGATTTTAAAACTGATGGTTGTTTTTCGAGTAAATACCAGTTTTATCGTTTCGGTTTTTTTGGTGCTCTATCGTGCAGTACAGTGTTGTTTTTGGTGACTTGTGTGCTGGCAATATTGCAATTTGGACGCAACGGGACAAAAACCAGTGAACAGGGCTCACTGTAAAATGGAAACTCGGCATCTGCGTTCGAAAATGAAAAGATTGAAAGGAATTGCAGACTTCTTCCCTAAGGTTCAGGCCCGTAGCCAGTCAACAGCAAGGTTGAAAATCTTCCAGGGGCCCAAAATTTTCCAGGGCTTGGGGCTGAGCCCCCTGGCTCCCCCTTAGCTACAGGCCCGCAAAGGATTCAGTTTAGGTTTAGGACATACCCAAGTCTAAGTCGTAAGCCTTTTTTAAGTCTAAACCTAAGGGGATAAGTGGCCAATTTATAGAACAGGGCCGTAACAGTTGTATACCCATATTCCGAAGCCTAAATAAAAAGTCTATGAGTGTAAATAAGAGCTTATACCTAAAAGTATAAGCCTAAGCCAAAACAAAATAGTCTAATGCTTAAGCTTGGCTATCAAAAAAACGTTCCGGCCCTGATGTTTATGGGCCGAAAATGTCAACTGGGATTGTCGCAGTGTTGGGCCAATATAAACATCAGTGGCGGAACTGTATTATAAGCATATTCCTAAGACTAAGCCTATTAAGCGTAAGAATGAGCATATTCCTAAGCGTAAGCGTAAGCCTAAGCCTAAGCCAAGCAAAAAATTAGTCTAAAGATTAAGCTTACTCTTTTCTAGCCCCACAGAACAACGTTCTGCCCCTGATCTTTGCATGGTCCCAGTGTTGAATGACATTAGTATAAATCATCTGTGTGTAACATATTCTGTGTTTGGAACATTTCATGTGTACAGTACAAATATTAAACATATTGCATAAAAACGAAAAAATTCAAAAATCAACTTTTGAACTCAACTTTGACTCGTTTCAATTTTTTTAAAATGATGTGACATTTTAATTTCCGCAAACGGTTTTTTAATGTCCGCTGTAGACCCATCGGTTGAACCGGATCCAGTTCTGGTAACAGTGCCGAACACAGGAAGTCTGGGGATCAGGGTAAAAGTCAAACATGGCAAAGTCCGTGTCTCGAAAGTTAATCCAAATGGCTCGTGTGCTGGACGACTGTGTGTGAACGACATCATTACTGGGGTCAACGGTGTTCCGGTAAGCATTTTGGTTTTTGTACCCTGTCCGGAGCAAACCGTATACGCCAGACGCTTAAAGCCTCCTAATCGTAAGCTTAAGTTTTGCCAATTTGTAAAAACTTGGAAAACTTTGTGAAGAAATTTAGATATGCAGGTTTTAGGCTCTCCGTCGTTTGGTCCATGTTACTTTAAGGAGCTTCTAGGTTTCTGGTGGGTCTATAAAAGCGTAGATTTAGATTTTAGATTACATTTTTTGCTTTGACTTAGGCTTAGGCTTAGGAAGTCATTTTTGCAACGCTGGCCCTTCGTTTTATAGGGTCAAATATTAATAAAAACTAAAAAATGGGGTTTTCTTGCAAAATTTTGGAATTTTTATGTTTATATTAAAGCGGTGGATCAGAAAACGTGAATTTCAAAAATTTTCCAAAAAAAAGATTTTTTGACACTGTTCGACGCAGTTTGAGAAGACAAACACAATAGTGCAATTTTTTGACGATCAGCTCATTGCATAAAAAATACCGTCACAAAAACTGTAAATTTGTGAGATAATTCTTTATCGGATATCCTGTATAGTCAAGTAAGAAATGTTTTATTTTAGTTGCCTTTCATGGGTCATCTTTTCCGGAACCCCCGTCATTTGTAAAGGAACACTAAGCACGATGGGAGCTTGCCGCACCCAATCCCTCCCACACTAAGCAACCGAAAGGCACAATGCTTAGGCTGGCCCATGTATAGAACAGGGCCGGAACAGTAGTATAAGTATATTCCTAAGCCTAAGCCTAAGCCTAAGCGTATGGATGAGCCTTTTCCTAAGCCTAAGCCTACGTCTAAACCTAAGCCTACGCAAAAAATTCGTCTAAAGCTTAAACTGACTCTATTATAGCCCCTTCGGAAAACGGTCCGGCCCTGTCCTATACATGGGCCCTTAGGCTTATAAGCTCATTCTCTTACGCGTTAGACTAATTTTTTGCTTGGCTTAGGCTACATTGGCCCATTTTTCAAATTCATTTAAAATTATGTTCAGATTGAAAAATGGAGTCACATTATTGATATATTAAAAACCAATTGTCCACAATTGGTCATGAGTATCGTCCGAGGCTCGGCGTTGTGTCCGTCATCAAGACGGCACCGCTCTTCAGCAAGAACCCGACGCAAGTCCCCGGTGCAACATATCACAGTTACAGTAAAGCGAAAACCATACGAACCGTTAGGAATTGCAGCAGTTAATAAGATATCGCAAAGGCGCAGTGTGGTTGCAGTTACTCAGGTAAGGCTCAAACTAAGAATACTTTGTGCTTAAGCTACTTTGATTTGTGAGTTTGTCCGTTTGCAAGAAAAAGTTTTGAAAGATGTTTGACGTTTGAAAAGCGTTTGAAATACACTGTAAATTTCAGTGCGTTGATTTTAACTCAGAATGATTTCAATCATTCAGTCTGAGTTAGGACTATCAAAACTCACAATTCTGAGTTAATTCAGTTCATTCCGATTTAATTAATTAACACACCCAGAGTCAAATCAACTCAGAGTGAGAATCAGATCAACTCAGAGTGAGTTAAAGTTAACTTTTACTAACTCAGAAATAACCAACTATTTGTCTGAGTTGATTGGTTAACTAATTTGAATTTACAGTGGCGCGTTTTATCACTGTAAAAATTCCATTGAGTTGATTAATCAACTCAGACCGAAAATAAGTTATTTCTGGTTATTTCTGAGTTAATAACATGTATCAACTCATTGTGAACTGATTTAATTTCGGATGAGTTAATTAATTTACTTAGAATGAGTTTAATAAATTCAAAATGCTGAGTTCTAAAAGACCTAATTTAGGGCTGAGTCTTCTGAGTGGGTTCAACTCATTCTGAGTACAAATGAACTCACTCTATTTTACAGCGTAGTTTTAAACTAGGTTCTTAAGCTCCATCGTACGCTGAAACCAACACGGATTTACGAGTGATCCCAGGGTCGCTTATCGTTTCATGCGTCGCTAGGGCGAAACGGCCAATGTAAAGAACTGGGGCGCAACAGTATTATACAATGTTAATTCCAATGAGTTCATTAATCAACTCAGACGACTAGTTAGCTATTTCTGAGTTAATAAAAGTGAACTTTAACTCACTCAGAGTTCTGCTGATCCTCACTCTGAGTGAGTTGATTCCGGGGGTGTTGGTTAATTAACTCAGAATGAGTTGTACCAACTCAGAAATGTGAGTTCTGATAGTACTAACTCAGACAGAGTGGTTCAACTCATTCTGAGTTAAAATCAACTAACTGGAATTTACAGTGTAAAAACATTCCTGAGCCTAATCATGAAACCTACACTGCAAATTCCAGTGAGTTGATTTTAACTAAGAATGAGTTGAATCATTAAGTCTGAGTTAGGACTGTCAGAACTAAGAATTGGGAGCTGATTCAACTCTATCTGAGTTCATTGTTCAAGCCCGAAATAAAATCAACTGAGAGTGAAAGTTAACTCAATTCAGTGTGAGCTAATGCTTATAGTTATAAACTCAGAAAGAACTACTCGCTAGCTGAATTGATTATTCAACTCATTGGAATTTTACAGTGTAAACGTATGAATGAGTATATTCCTATGCCTGCCTAGTGGCTTCTGGCTCGCTTCTCGCGCGAATGTTTCCTCTTATGTCTCGTTGTGGTCCCCCATTTCAGAGTTTTCTGGACCCGCCACTGATTCCGTCTCCGCAGTAAAAGCCAGCCATTCGCGGCAACGAAAGCGTGAGACAAACCAATTCCTCACGGTTTCCGCAATGTTATGTCGCTGATTTGCTTGTGATTTACTGAGATTGTTATAAAAGAATTTTCCGTTTTTTTCCATTTTTTCAACCTCATCGGAGAAAAACGAAAAAAACCTAAAAATATTTTTTTCTGATCATTTTTTCCGTACCCACCCCTGAGATAGAGTAGTAGAATTAAATTATTTTGTAAATTTTACAGATTACAGACTGGTCGATACTGCGTTCATTGCTTCAAGAAAACGACCAAATTCTTTCCATCAACGGCAATCAACTGCGAGACAAACGACAACTTAGCGACTTCATCGGGCAAAACACAACTTTAACTCTATTGATTGGACGGCCCGTCAGTGGCTCAAAAACTTCCGTTAGCTCCAACGAAAGTTCATCAGGCTACAGTTCAGATGAAACAGGTCGATCGCCAAATCGAAACAAATCCAATTTAACTTCTCAGTCAGATTCAACTCAAGGCAGCTCATTGTCTTTATCCTCGTACGGTGATACTTCGTCGTGCGAGTTAACATTGAGCAAACCCGCGTTAGGATCAACCGTAGTTACCCGAGATCCACTCGCTGTTAAATTAGAACCGAAACAGTCCAAAAGTGACAAAATTGTAGCGTTTGCCGCAGAGCGTCCGTCTATACATGGAAAATCTTTAATTGCGTCTAAAACAAGCGTAGGACCTGGTGGAATAACGGGAAAACGAGCGAAATTTGCGTCACAATCTGCAAAACGTAAAGCGTTTATGCCGGCGCAGCCACATGTCTCATATATATCCACGTCTTCTCGAACGTCTCCGTCAAATACGAGCCTTCCCCCTGAACGAGCGATATCTCAAATTTTAACCCTAAAGTTTGACCTGCAACTCTTGCGGTCAAGTGAACTCCGGCTTGAGTTTGCTGAACCGTTTTCCGACTCAAACCAAATATTTGTTTCACAAATTTATCCAGTAGGATTCAAGTTGATTAGAGAAGTCGATCGTATCGTTGAAATTGATAACGCAACCCCACGGACAGTTGCTGAAGCGGCTGAGTTGTTCTTGAAGGCCTGCCATCGGATTCAACTCCCGTCAGTTGAAACTCAACCTGTGTTCAGAGTAGTAGTTGAACGAACCCGTAATCCGGATTTGTATTCCAGTTGGAAACGTGCACTTTTCGTTTTGGCCGACCCAAGCAAACGATTTCTTCTTCAGCATAGCCATGTTCACGCAACCGGTGCTGGAGTGCCAGTAATGCCGGAAAAAAGGATTCCAAGCAAAACATGGGGCAGAGCCATACCGATGCAGTATGGTGCATCAGATGCGACCACGAATTCTGCGGTTGTGTCACAGTGTCCATAAAACACTTGACTCTTTCGTAGGTCATCCTCCACAGTGGAAACGTTTTGCTTAGGCTTAGGCTTAGGAATAGACTTAGAAGCTTTTATGCTAAGGATTGGCAACGTACGTATGCTACTTGTTACGGCTCTCAACCTATACATGCGTCATTTGTGGGGGATAGGACAAAGGCACTTATAAAACGCTCGCAATTTACTCAACGTGATAGAAGGTATACAAACATGGTTCGCGAGATGAAAATGAAAAAATTTCGCATTCTTGTTTTAAATGTGCCTTGCCCGCCTTTCAAAACGGTTCCGGGCAAGGTGTAACCGGATATCCGTTTCCATTTCCGGTATTTTTACTGTCCGTTTACAACCTGGTCCCGGGCCATAAAGGGTTTTGCTATACTTGTAATACGGCGCCGTCCGTCACGTACGGGTGACGGACAGTGATGGACGATGCCCTACGTGTTGCGGAAGGCGCCGTATGGGTGACGGAATACGGCCTACGGGTGACAGACGGCGTCGGGTAGCACAAGAATTAATTGAAAAGTATAGCACAACCCTAAATCGTCCCGTTTGCGTTTCTACTGATAATATTTATACGCTTTTTTGGTAAAAGTTTTTTAGTTTAACACGCCGTATAAAAATTGCAGCACAGTTGTGTTGTGGTTAAGATTATTTATTAAGTTTTACTTAATATAAGATTTGGCCAATGTTACCTTTCTAATAATTGTTAACCGATTAACTCATAGAGTATACTATGAGCAACTGAATACAAGTAATATATCAGCAACAAAGACACTGTGAGCAGTGATTAATGATTCTAACATATATGTGCAGTACAAAATCTGTACAAGACGTGTGAGCCCCTCAGGCTCAAGCGTAAAGCTCCTATAGCTGAGTGGTCATCGTAAACGCCTCCCACCCGAGAGACTGGGGATCGAATCTTACCTTCAAAGTGTATCTCATATGAAATTGGAAATATCCATGTGACAAAGGGTTAAACACTATCCATTGTGCATTATAGCAATATCAAATTGAAAGTATTTATGTGAGAAAGTGTTAAACACTGTCCATTGTGCATTGCAATATGAAATTGAAAGTATTCATGTGAGAAAGGGTTAAACACTGTCCATTGCGCATTATAGCAATTCGATCTAGGCTGAGTCGGTTCCAGTATATTTTGACACGGGAAGCGGTTAATTGGTTTATGAACGCTTGCTCGTAAAAACCTTTGCCTGACGTTGTATCGCATCAAAACGACCGCGTTTAGCGGCAAATATTTTAAGTCTAAAAAATGTGTTTTAGCAATTTTAAAAGACATAAACATCAAAAGATCTACCTCGCTTTCATTAAACATACAGTGAAGTTTAAAAGCTAATTTTAATACCATTTCATTCCCATAGCAGTTCACAAATCACGCTAAAATTGTAATTTCAGGCGAGTGTCGTTCGGTGAGGGCTATGCCATTTTCAATGTCGTATACCCCTCAGTTACAAATTCCATATCTGCCACTGGCAACAACTTTGATATTAAGTCAAATTTAGGCGTTTTGCCGTGTTTTTTTGAATAAAAAATTGCAAATCGAACCGTAGATTGCGTCGCGTTTCTAATCTTTGCCAACAGGCAAATAATTGGGCCTTTTTTTACTTTTCTTTCACAAAAATGAAATGTGCGGGAAACTTCTTAGTTCATTTTCCGGTCTCAATATAATATGAAGACCATTCTGTAATAGAGCGTCTGAGTACACTGCAAAAAAATGGTGAGTTAAATTGACTCTATTCGAAATAGGCTTTTCCCCGGACTACACCATCTGAGTCAAATTCGACTCCGCCAGAGTCAAATTCGGTTCACCGAGCCGCACGTTTGACTCTGGCGGAGTCGAATTTGACTCAGTTTGTGTAGTTTACGAAAAGCCTATTTCGGAGAGAGTCAATTTGACTCACCATTTTTTGCAGTGTAAGTATTAATGTAGAAGTGGTACTTTTTTTACTTTCTATTAAAGATGACTGCTGTCTCCTGAACACCCTAATTTCAGGAGCTCTTAAAAGCAAGATGGGGTGATGCCGGCTCCAGGTAATAAATATTTATTGGACTTCTAAATTAAAGCATTTATGCTCTACGCATATGCGGACTTTAATTAGGAATATCGACTCCTATTGATTTAGATTCGAATAGCTAACATTATAACGGACGTTTATCATCGCCACTCAACTAGTCCAGGAGCATGACGTTCGAGCGCAATGGAGCTGTCGTGTCTGCCTGCACAAAAATGTTTGTCTTTGATGCAACATTTATTGCAGATATATGCAGCGTTTAGTTCCGAACCTAAGTTCTGAATAATTCATGTTTTATATATCAATAAAACTACAAATCCTGTTTGTAGATTTGTGTCGGACTCAACCACGCAAGTTTGTGGCCATCTTAGCTCGCATATGCTCATACACTGTAGAGTTCAATGAGTTGATTAATTAACTCAGAATGAGAATTAGTTATTTCTGGTTATTTCTGAGTTAATAACAGCAAATAATAATTCAGTCTGAGCTGATTTAATTCTGGGTGAATTGATTAATTAACTCATAATGAGTTCAGTCAATTCAGAATGGTGAGTTATGAAAGACCTAATTCAGAGCTCAGGCTTCTGAGTGGATCCAACTCACTCTGAGTTAAAATCAACTCACTGGAATTTACAGTGTATGCACGTATAATATGACAGCTCTGTAGTGTGTGCAGTATGCTTATTATCATGTGGTATCAAATATTGGTACTTAATAAAATAGTATATAATTCGGTTCTCTTAATGTCATTTTTCAATAGACATACCATTCATCAACGATTTTACGCTTGCGGAAACATTATTTTACATGACGTTGAATTTTCCCTTTTTTCCGTTTTCCCATGAAAACGGAAAAACCCGTTTTTTCCCGTCGATTCAACTTTCCGGGAAAAAGCAAACCCGATAAGATTCCATCTACGAATCAGCTTAAACTTCACAGGCTATCACTCACGCAGTCTTCCTGTATACAGTGGGCAGACCCATATAATTAACATAAGCCAATGTTTTAAATATCCAGAAATGTCACAAATAAAGTATAAGGGCCTTTATTTTCAAATGTGTCTAGCGTTTATCACCAGTCTGTGATAGGTTCTGGGGCCCATGTATAGAACAGGGCCGGAACAATAGTACAAGCATATTCCTAAGCATAAGCCTAAGCCTAAGCCTAAGCGTAAGAATAAGCCTATAACTAAGCGTAAGCCTAAGCCTAAGCCTAAGCAACAAAATTTGTCTAAAGCTTAAGCTTACTCTATTGCAGTCCCGTCGGAAAACGTTCCAGCTCCAGTTCCAGGCAATATAGTTTAGCTGTTACACACTTTCTTTTAGATTTACAGTTTATTCATTGGCTCGGGCTTAGAAGTGTTGGCCCATATATAGAACAAGGCCGGAATGTTTTCCTGTTGGGCTGAAATAGAGTCAGCTTAAGGTTTTAGATTAATTTTTTGCTTAGGCTTAGGGTTCGGCTTACGTTTAGTAATTAGGCCAATTCTTACGGTTAGGCTTTACACTGTAAATTCAAGTGAATTGATTTTAACTCAGAATGAGTTGATTCCACTCACATGTCTGAGCTGTGAATTAGGTCTTTAAGAACTCACAATTCTGAATTGACTGAACTCATTCTGAGTTAGTTAATTAACTCACCCGGAATTAAATCAGCGCACAATGCGTTTAAGAAACAATCAAAAATAACTAATTAACTCACTGAGTTGATTAATCAACTCGCTGGAATTTGCAGTGTAGGTTACTGTTCCGACCCTGTTCTATACATGGGCCGAAATGTTTTACCAATGCCGTTTAAGCCTTTTGGTTGAACTGTTGTTTACCCGCAACTCTAAGCCAGGGTTCGACTGTAAGTTGTGGTTTCAGTTTAAACGTAGGATCACGTCGACCACTGATCGATGCCTATTAAAACCTTAACTTTTAAATTTGCCGCCGGAAAGAGCGTACAAAAGCATTTTCAGTTTCTTTTTGGCACTTTTCTTAATTTTTTATTTGGATCAATTGAATCGGACATTGGAACGAGTTCGATTTGCGGTGTTTCTTTGATACTAATATTTTTTCGAGTCGCTAAAAACAAAATAAAATAACGTTACAAAATCGGACGCATGTATAGAACATGGCCGGAGCAGTAGTATCAGTATATTTCTAAGCCTAAGCCTAAGCGTATGGATGAGCCTATTCCTAAACCTAAGCATAAGCCTAAGCGTATGGATGAGCCTATTCCTAATCGTAAGCGTAAGCCTAAGCAAACAATTAGTCTAAAGCTTAAACTGACTCTATTATAGCCCCTCCGGAATACGATCCGGCCCTGTTCTATACATGGGCCCAAAATCGCAAGGCGTAAAAGGATGATAGGAAAAATAAACGTACACGAATACCGATCAAAATAATGCCGAAAAGGAAACGGAAAACGGATATTGAAACATATACTAGTTTTAAACATTTTCTATTTTTCTGCACAATGCTATTCAGGCATGCAAATATTCACCGAACTTTGTAAAATTTTAAAACAAAAAATAGCAGATATACCGCGAAATTAACCTCTTCTCACATTGAGCTACCTATAGGCAACTCAGCGCAGTATATATACGGTAAATAATAGATATCGCACCGTGTTCAACAATTGCATCACGTATACATAGTACTAAATCACCACAAGACGTGAGAGACCCGTCGGGCTCGAGCGTCAAGCTCCTATAGCTGAGTGGTGATGGTATACGCCTCCCACTCCAGTCACTGGAGTTCGAATCCTAGCATAAAAGTAGGGCAGGGGAAATAGAAAATATTCATGTGAGAAAGGGTTAAGGTGCTTTTGTATCTTCACTGCAAGAGGGAGCTTGAAAAATTTCTGACAATGAGTTATTTGAAAGTATCTTTGGCCGAGTGATGCAGCGATAAAAATGAAAGAAAATCTAAAATGCTGACAGCAGATATAGCAATAAATTTGGCTCATGTACACATTCCTCCGCATTTACCAGTCTACTCGCAGACTTTAAGCTAAGCTTTAAGACAGGGTGCAACGCGGAACAGGATTATACCGGAATCGGAACTACAGCATTTGTGACTATGCGGATAATATGTATTGGGGCCCCGCTGGCAACAATTCTCAAAAACGTCGCATGAACAAATTGGCGATGATTTTTTGTCTCTGTAAAACTAAACTACAATTAATAAGTTAACTTATCGAAAACAATTTAATAGATGAATGACACAGAATTTTTATACAACATATCACAACAAACAGGCCTAAAACTAATATGTAGAAATTCCGATTCCGATTGATTGTGCAATCGGAATCAGAATCGGAATCGGAACTCGTTTTGAATCTGAATTCTAATCGGAATCGGAATTCCGATGGCACCCTGCTTAAGAACAAACTTATGCCCAGGGTTACAAAAGCATATAGTATTTGTGCAAACCTTTGGTCAGCCCTAAGGCTAAGCCTAAGCCTTGAGCTGTAAATGTGAAAGTACACGAGTCGAATATCTAACCTCTATTGCTTAACGCCGTATCAACAGCGTCAGTCTTTTTCATTTGGTGCTGAAATAAGTATTGCAGATTTTGTAAATTAATATTTTGACACAACCTAAATGTAGGTACACTGTAAATTTCAGTGAGTTGACTTCAGAGAGAGAATTAGTTATTTGTGACCGTTTTTTGAGTTAATAACAGTAAATGTTAACTCAATCAGAACTGATTTTATTCTGGGATAGTTGATTAATTAATTCAGATTGAGTTCAATCCAGAATGCTGAGTTCTGTAAGACCTAATTCAGAGCAGTGATTTCTGCGTGGATTTAACTCATTCTAAGTTGAAATCAACTCACTGGAATTTTTGCTAGAGTACAACGCTGGAAACGAAGCCTCCGGCCTCGTAGAGGCAAAGAATCAACCTCCGGCTTACTGGTATCAATGCAATTTCAGTTGGATGTTCTGATAATTTTAGAGGTGAAATAATTCGTATTATGTTATCAGAATTGTGTCGTTCAGTGAGCCTTCTGAAAGCATTTTTCGAAATGTTAATCCCTGAAAATTAAAAAAAACAGCCAAATTACTTTTCCTTCGCATGATGAGGCTCTGGCTCACGCTTAGAAAATGATTCACCTATATTTCGGAGAGAGTCAATTTGACTCACCATTTTGCAGTCGATTTGACTCACCATAATTTTGCAGTGTAGGCTTAAAGCCTTTTCTTAAACCTAATCATGAGCGTGCGCCTAAGCTTACATTTTGGGTGGGTCGAAGTGCGCAACAGCGATCAATCTTTACAGGTTTCACGGACCTTAACAGCGTCATCCCTTACCTTTAGCGCAGGACGGGCTGTGGTTACGGACGTCGTTGTTGTTTCCGGAGAATAAGGAGCTTTTGGAAAATCTTCTTCCGATACTGAACCAGACGTAAGCTCTGGTGAGATTATAGCAGCTGGTATCTGTTTGGTGTTTCCTAGGGTTTCGATAAGTGAATCGGGCAGAAATTCATGGGCGTCTTGAAAGTTTAATAATTCTTTTTGTTTTGGCTGTTGTTGTTGTTGTTGTAGTTGTTGTTGTTGTTGTTGTTGTTGTTGTTGTTGTAGCTGGTGTTGTTGGCGTTGTTGTTGTTGTTGTTCTTCCTGTTGGTGCGCTTGTTGTCGTGACAGTTGCTGTAGTTGCTGCTGTTGCAGTTGTTTTTCTCGTTGGTTTTGTAGTTTCTGTTGTTGTAGTTGTTGTTGTTGCTGCTCTTGTTGTTGTTTTAGTTGTTGTTGTTGTTCGATTTGTTGCTGTTTTTGTAACATCTCTTGGTGCCGTTTAATATCGGCATATGTAGCTTCGGACACGGGCGCACCACTGTTGCTAATAGACGACCGACTTGACTGTTGAACATCGTAAAGATAATGTTCGTTGTTTTCATTTAAGCTGCGTTTGGTCGAATTCCAACGTGAATATTTGCCGGTGGGATGTGTTTTCGCAGGCCCAGCGGACTGAAAAATAACTGGATGTTAAATTTGCGCATGGTTCCTGTAGTTTACAAAAATGGGTTAATGAAAAAATTCTCAGTTAGTATCTTTAATGCGAGAATTAATGCAGTATACGTTCCAGCTCGCTGGCAAAATGAGAAGACAAATTGGTTAATCCTTTCCAGTGTGAACGTTTTCCGGTATATCTGAAAACCTACATTCAAGCTAGAATTCGAACCAGCACGCTATTGTCAGCTGGTAGGTGTCTACAATTATCACTCAGCTATAGGCACTTGACGCGCGTACACTGCAAAAAATGGTGAGTCAAATTGACTCTCTCCGAAATAGGCTCTACGGGACTACAGAAATTGAGTCAAATTCGACTTCGCCCGAGTCAAATACGACTCACTGAGTCGCACGTTTGACTCTGGCGGAGTCGAATTTGACTCAGTTTGTGTAGTCAAATAGAGCCTATTTCGGATAGAGTAATTTGACTCACAATTTTTTGCTGTGTAAAAAGCCCAAAGCCACTGTCATGTCTTGTTGAGATTTCGAATGCATACCAGTGTAAATATGGTTTAACCGCAAATCCGCTTCGTTTCCCGGAAGATAATCGTTCTCTGGTCGGACTCCGGTATAGAATTGCAATTTCGGTAGTGAAGAGTTCGAACCTGTGATGCTAGTGCCAATATTATATTCAACATATACTTTTTAATACCTGCTTTTGCATTAACTCCAGCTCCGGCAAAGTTCCGGCAGGCATAAAATCGATTTGCGGCTCCGATAGAATTTTTGCTGGAGGTTCACACAATTTTGGCGGTGAAATTTGGAATACCTTTGCAAAATTAATCTGTTTGCACCGTTTCGTTTTAACTTTCGGCACAATTCTGAGGAAACGCCCGGTTTCAACTCAGGCTCCTGCAAGTTTTGTTCACCCCCGGCTCCAGTATTTTTCGCCTCCGGTTACATCCTGCCGGATAAATTACTGCACGCTTTGCGTGTCTATTGCGCGAACACGGCTAATCTATTAGTTGCTCAATATTAAGGGATTAGACAGTAACGGAAAAAATTTTGCTAAAAAATTTTTTTGTTCGTTTTCGCCGTGCAAAATGAGTTCTTTTAATTGCCGCATTTTTAGACCTTCGCGTAGTCCTTAAGACTTTGAGGTGCTCGGCTACGATTTATTCAATCGTAGCAGAGTACAACTGGGGGTTAAATTCGCCAACTTCACTTCGAGAACTTACGCGATCATAACAATATTGCTCGTTATCCTGACTCATTTTACTGACATTGTCCTATTATGCATGATGATTTTTCAAACAGTTCAAGTTAATCAAGTTTAAAATATAGTTTGATATTTTAAACTTCAGTTTAAATTTTGTTCTCAGGTTGAATTTTTTATATTTTAAGACTGGAAAATATTTAAGATATCAATGCACGTAAAAAATGGACAACCAGTTCCGCGGCCGCGTTATTCGAGTTTCTGGCCCATGTAAAGAATAGGGGCGGAGAGTTGTTCTGTGGCACTAGAACAGAGTAAGCTTTAAGCTCTGGACTATTTTTTGCTTGGTATTAGAATTAGGCTTATGCTCATTCTTACGTTTAGGTTTAGGCTTATGCTTAGGAATATGCTTATAATACTGTTCCGCCCTTGTTCTTTACATTGGACGTGTTTCTTTAAAACATTTTATGTTCCACTGGTGTCACAGCTCCAGATTTCTGGGGAGAATTTGGTATTGGAACGATTATAGGTATCATAGGGAGAAAATTGCGCTGATGGTAAATCTGGGCTGTGACACCGAAAACGGAGTGAAAATGAGCTGCGGAAATATGACGTTTTAGTCAGTACCTTTTCTTACGGTCGGCGTGCTTATTCCACCCTGCATATTTCTGATATTTATTTTTCATTGACTAGATATCAATCTAAAAACAACCACGGTTAGTTCCGTAACCGGAGCGTTTCATGTCAACTGGAAAATTCCTGGGTGCAACCGGAGGTGAAAAATACCGGAGCCGGAGGCGAGGCGAAATTAGGTAGTAAAAATGATGGCGTAATGTTGCTTGGTTTTACGCTAATTTTCTACGCAATTTCGGAAATTTTCCTGAAAATTGTAACAAAAGTAAAACGAAACGCGCTAAACAGATAAGTTTTGCAAAATTATACTACTGAATTGCCGAAACCTCCAGCAAAATTCTACTGGAGCCTGAGCCAGAGGTGATTTTCTGCCGGAGCCGGAGGCACACGTCCGGTTGTACCCTGGAAAATTCGTCAACACAAATGGTACGGAAACGCATATTTTATAACTTTTCAAAAATTAATCGCTCAGTTGGTGAAGGCAGAGCATAAACGTTTATTGAATAACTACAATGTTGTGTTCATATGAGCACACAGGTTTGATTTATAAAAAGGAAAAAATACAAGTCGTTAATAGCTACCCGGCCCCGTAGCCAAGGGGTGATCAGCCCCCTGTAGAAAATTTTGAACTTTGCGCTTGCAAGTCATTGAAAACCCTTGAATGCCCATCCCGAAAAAATTTTAGCCCTCTAGCATGGTGAGCTGGCTACGGGCCTGTAACTACCGTTGCTTGAAATAATCAGTTTTTCGGAAGCAGCGAAAATTAAATTCGTTATAAATTTTGCAGTGGCGTTTTGCGACATTTTGCTTACGATGCCAGTCAATAAAATATCGCGTAACCATAACTGAAACCGACAATGTTACTATTTAGCGCCGTAACAGTAGATTAAGCGCGTTCCTAATATAAAGCTTTAAAGCTTTGCAAAGGTGTATTCCTAAGCCTACTTAAGCGAAAACATATATTCTGGAATCTAAGCCTACTGTTTTACAGACCCACCAAAAACCGGGACAGCCCTAAAAGTAACATGGGTCACTGAAACTGTTTTAATGTTTCAAATCGCCATATCAAAACACTTTTGTTTTTCTGCAAGCATTTAGTCTCCAATACAGACTATTTTTCTTAAAAACATGTTCTCAAAATTTTTCTATTTTGATACCAGGGTGCAAAGCGGAACTGGATTATGCCGGAATCAGAACAGCAAATTTATATCGGAATCGGACCCACAAATTTTGGGACTATACGGATAATTTGTATTATATAACAAGTATAATACTGATTTATGGTATCTGTTGGCTTTCAACAATTCTCAAAAACGTCGTATAAACAAATTGGCAATTATTTTTGGGCTCTGTAAAGCTAAATTACAATCAATTATTGCTAAGTTAACTTATCTAGAACAATTTAACGGATAAACGACGCAGAATATTTATACAACATATCACAAAATGTAAGCCTAAAATTAAATGTAGCCGTTTAGAATCGGAATTCTAATCGGAATCTGAATTCCGATTGCACATACTTTCATAACTATTCACTTTAACCTCTGATATTTTTAGTCTTTGTATGTAACTTTTTATGCCCCTTCGATGCATCCAGTCTCCTACGCAAAATTTCTCACCATTATACGTTTTTCAAAAAACTAAAACACGGTTTAAAACAATACTTAAAACGCTTAGTGAACTTTTTTTCACATCATTGACAGCGACACTTCAGTTTCAAAAGACTTATCAGGACCGGACCAGCCTCCCTATACCCCCATTTGGGGCGCCTCACCCCTACGACGGACTCCGATCCCTAAGAGTGGCCCCCCACCCTAAGATTTTAAACAAAAAATTGAAAAATATTTCAATCATCGCAAGGGGCCCCCACCCGAAATTTTGGGATGCCCCCCACCTCAGCCTGCTCCGGCACTGACAATTGTCTCAAATGAACGACTTCTTCACATAACGGATGTATAACTATTTAAGTATACACAGCAAAATTTTAAAATAACTTTTTTTGCGCAATATGTACGTAGAATACACAGTCGCGTCTTAAATTTCGCAATACAAAGTTCATAAAACGGCATAAATTTTAAAAAATCTATAAAACAGCTAAAATACTTTTAACTGATCAATTGAGTATTCAATTAAATAGCAAATTGGCCTACGACATACGTATACACTAAATCACAAAACAAAATTTTATACAGACGGAAATGTATCGAATTTGAACGTCAAAACAATTACACGAGTATTCATTGGCAGGTAAGAAGCATGACACATCGTATCGTTGACCTATGTTAATTACATGAACCAAAACACTGGCAGACAGAGACTGAGGGACTTAGAGACCGCGGGACTTACGCTTTAAGAATACGCTTACATTCGTCGCTATTCATAGGCTTAGCTAGCGTCCTCAACAATTAACATGGACCGTATGTTTTAACACAAATACAACTAAAGTTCGATTCACACTTGCTGGTATATGTGCACGGCAGGGTTCAACCGGAATTACTGTTCCGTCCGGAATTCCTGCAAAAATTGAATTCCTGTTCCTGCTCCTGCATTCAAAGATGCAGGGACCGGAATTTTTACGCTTTTGTAACAAATTGTTCGTAATCATTTAAATATTGGAAATTTCGTCTTTAAAAAATGTTTTGTCAAAATTAGTGTTTAATTTTGTTACTAATTTGTTCCTGACGTGTTTTCGAAAAACTTAATGATGAAATAACTGAAAATTTGCTTGAGCCATTTTTTGGCCAATTTTTCTAAAAAGTCAAACAGTAATTCGGTAATGAAAACTATTTCAAATTACGGTTCCTGTTCCTGTTCCGACAGCATTTAGTTCATGTTGGAACCCTGGTGCACGGTAAATGTATGTAAAAAATGATTGCCAAACATCTGCGCGTATGCCGGAATATTAAGTTGTTGCAATCGACCACATGGTGTAGTGGTAGCATACTTAACGCGAGTGCTAGAAGAACGGACTTCGATTCCCGACGTGGTCATTAACTTTGGGCCAAACTCCGAACAGCGGTCGTGCAGATCGTATATTTCCGACAACACTCTGTACTTCCCATAAGCAAGGTAGTGCTGGGACATACAACTGCACGTGCTAAAAACTATAAATAACAGCAATTAAAATAAATGTAACATTAAATGTTATAAACAAAAGCACCAATATCAACGCTGATGTACACAATGTTATGCTCAACATAAATAAAAACAGTAAGAATTTGGCATATTATCAAAATGATTGAACCACTTATATCTCCAAAGCCTTTTACAATATAAAAAATGATTTACTAATTTAATATTAAACCTGCCATGACCAACATACGTATTTTGGGCAACGTTCCAGCATTACCTTGTTACAATAGTTTCTTAGAACAGAATCGTGATTGTTCTGTGAAACGAAAATTGGCGCACATTGCGCAAATCCGGCCCAAACAAGCTACTATTGAGTGCTGATTTCATGCGACAGTAAACAACTCCGCTTAATCAATATCACAAAAAACCACCCAGCCGAAATACCAACTGTACATATGTGCAGCACACAAACCGTACCACAACAGATAACCAATCAGAAAACGACATATTATACATTGAACAACCAAATCAGAACACCGCACAATTACATTGTCGTTGAAACTAAACAGGACCGGTTAAACTATCACTTTACTTTTCACCACACATTCAAGATGCAGCCGGATATCGTGGAATATTTATTGCTGAAAAGTATAACACAACTTTCAAGCGTAACTTATGACTAAAATGCAATATTTAGTATCCGGTCACACCTTGATCACGTAGTTGTTTTTCGCTGTCGCTACTTCTGTTGATTTTAGCTTTAAGTAAGACTGCCTAAAATGTTTACATTCCTATATTATTTTGTTGTTGTTGTTGTTGTTGTTGTTGTTGCTCTTGTTGATACTGTTGTTGAGGATGAGCTTGAGCACCACCAGGATGAATTTGATTTGTGTCTATTTGTTGTTGCTGTTGATAATATCCTGGAGGGTAACCAGCCCCTCCTGCAGGTGGTGCAACATCAGCTGGTCTGCCAGGCGGAGCTGATGAGGTGAACGAGGGGGGATGAGCAGCGTCTACTGGAGGCATATACGTCACTGGTTTCCCATGCAAACGATCATACTCAGCCTCGTACGCTTTGAGTTCATCTTCTGTAAATACAGCATCATCACTATCTTCCAGCGTGTCCCACGCTTCGTTTTTATCAAAATCAGGATCGCCCTCTTCACCTGTAATACAATAAACGCCTAGCACATACTAGCTGCAGTTGCATTTCTCAAAGAAATCAGACGTATTTTCTCAATTAATCAAATATATTTTGTCAAAATATAAAATGTATATGTATTCTCTAAAAATTAAAATTAAAGGTCTCAAAAAATCAATTAATGTTATGTATTTTCTCCAAAAATCTATTATTGGCTCAATACTTAGTACAAATTTTTAAAAACCATGGTAAACATGTAGCAGCGGTTAACAAAGTTTCAGCCATCATTATGTACCCATTTCTCCTGCAAACTATCATCTTCTATTTTTAAACTCGCGGAATTTCTGCTAGTATAGACAAATGTTTTGTTGAAAAACAAGAACAGCAACCACGCATAAATGGTAGACTACGTTTGAGCCTAGCGGCCCAATTTCTGACGACAAAACAAAAATGTTAACTATTTCTGTCGTCCTACACAGAGGCTTTCGGACAAGCATAAAATTTTTTTAATTCATATTGGTGTCGATATATTTTTCGCCTAGACAGGGGGCACACATGACCTTACAAGTGTGGCGGCTTTTCGTCCGTGGACTGACTCGGTACTTACCCATAAATTCTTCAAAGCTAATCAAGCCATCTTTGTTTTTGTCCATTTCGTTGACTACATGTTCACGCATTCGAGCTTCTTCTTCCTCGCTGAAACAAACACCAGCTTTCCATTTAGGAGACTGAGCACAGACAATGAATAAAAGAAAATATATAATTTCAAATTTTCAGACGTCTAGCATGCGAACCTAATTCATTCAGCCATCTAAATAACCAAGCATCCTAATTAAAACCAAAACAGCCCAAAAATTTTCGCCCACTTTTTAACACAAACCAAAGAAATACCTACTCGTGTTTAAATTCACCTTGATATAACAAAATTCCGCCAAAGCGCTGCTTACCGTTCTTGTGGATCATACCCTTCCTCTTTAGGATCGTACACTTTATCAAGCTCTTGTTGAAATAACGCTTCAATTTCTGCTTCATCTAAATACCCGTTTGAGTCGATATCATGAGTATTGAAGAATGTTCGCATATCAAAAGTTTCTTTTGGCATTTGGTCAGCTTTTTCCCAGACTTCTTCAAGTTGCGCCTTGCTTCCCTGAAACAATTAAATGTAATAAGTGGCCTTGCTGTGACGGTCAAGCATAATCCACAGGTTACCGAGCAGGGATGGTAGCCTCGGTCTCGGAAGTCTCGGTATTTTGCAGGTCTCGGTCTCAGTCTCGATTTTTGAGTCTTGGTGGTTTGGAACTGAGACCGAAATACCAGAATTTGGTAATGGTTGGTATACCTGTAAAAAGTAGAAGTTATACAATTTGATGAAGTAAGTGATGCCTGATGAATAAAATTTCGCTGTGAATCCATGAATTTTTATAGTTACGCAATTATTATCAGCAGATATTCTGAAAACATAAAAAAACTACGAAAAACACAAAAACTGCAAATAAGCATAATTAATAATTTATTTTAAAAATTTTACTTTTTTGGCGACGACCAAAAATTCACCGAGGTGGAGACTTCATAGCCGGTCCCGGTCTCGGATTTTAATTGAAACTGCCCATCCCTGTCAGTGATAACTGCCAACACGTGAATGGATGCAATAAACTAACCGGATGGTTAACTTTCTCGTGATCTTTCAGTTGTTTGTTTACTTCTTCGTGCTTTTTAACTTCAGCCTCCCATTCTTCTCGCGTTTTGGCTTCGCCAACTTTTTCACGATATTTAATTTCTTTTTCCATTTCATGTTTTTTAAACTGTTCACGTCTTTTCACGTCGATTGCTTCAAGATCTTTATGAGTCTGAAAACATAACAAGTTTCTCAAACAAAAGTGGATTTTTGCCAATCACATACCGAATGCTTCACCTATGCTGCAATATCACAAGCTTAGTAAAATTAAAAAACACATACGTAACACTGTAAGACACGACAGACCAGCGTATTAGGACAAAATACATGCTCAGCCAATACCTGCACTTATATCATGTAGAAAAAATACACAAAAAAATTTCACGGATAATGTATATCAGGGTGCAACCGGAGGTGAAAAATAGCGGAGCCGGAGATCAACGAAACTTGCCGGAGCCGGAGTTGAGGCGAAATTAGGTAGTAAAATGATGGTTAATTAGTTAATTTTAGCCAATATCTGCAACATGTTGTTCCGCTGTTTGGGTTTACGCTAATTTTTTGCGAAATTTCGGGAATTATTTCCTGAAAATTGTGATAAAGGCAATTCGAAACGCGCTAAACAGATAAATGTTGCAAAATTATGCAGAATTTTACTACCGAAATTGTCGGAACCTCCGGCAAAAATTCTACCGGAGTCGGAGGCTGATTTTCTGCCGGAGCCGGAGGCAGACCTCCGGTTGTACTCTGATGTATATCCATTAATATTTGAATTTTGGTTGAGTATCAAAGACAGTTTGAACTAGACCTCTGACAGCATTTTCCACGTTTATTACTACTTGCTCGTTTAAAGTTGCTAAATACTATATACACTACTGCACTGCACCGAAAATTACAAATGAACGAATAGACACAAATGTACCTTTATGATTAACTTCTTTAAATCTTCTTTTTCAAAAGTATCCATATTTGATGAATCTAAGTGTTCTGGAATTTTTACTTTCTGGTGCTGGCCAGCTTCAACCAAAGCTTGAATTTCTGTCCGTAGCCGTTGAATTTCACGCCGTTTCATTTCGTTCAACTGCGTTCTGACGTGATCGCCGGCAAACGCAAGCTCTTCTGCAGCCCGGCCTTCCTGTGAATTGAAACGTTAAGACATAATTCTTTTCCGGTTGCACTGTTACCTTTATATATAAAAATTATAAACGAAAGCAGAAATTTTTAAAAAATCAAGCATAAAGAGATCGAAAAAAATAAAATATGTTTATCAAGCTGAACTCTATTTCAATTGTGTTTGTTAACCTTTTGGAAGAACATATTTGATCGCCGATGTAACACCTAATCATATACTGGAAATGCAAGCCAAACAAATGAAAAAATGTATAACCTCACAAATAAAGAGGTTTATCGTCAACTTGTTTGCATTCCAAGAGATTATCATCATGTTGATAAAGTTTAAACCTTTTTATATATTTTCCTTATGTATTACTTTTATATCATCCGTTGTTAAATTTTCAAGTCGTTTCCGAACCGCTGGATCTGACTCCAAAACGCTTACAACCTCTTGAAGATATCGTTGATATTCCAGTGAAAGAATCTAAAAAAAGCGTACCAACACGGAGATACATATAATGCCAATAAAAAAAAGAAAATGTCCAGTAAAATTCTCTAATCCATTCATTATATACCACTTATTCACATTACATTGCGATGTGTAGGAAATATTGTCCACTCGATGCATATGTGATGTATAAATCAAATAAATGGTTTCCAGTTTTTAAATATAATCAGATAGGCAAGCAAATTCTGCTTTCACGCGTGTACTAGTTCACCTTCAGTTTACGCACACAAAGCAAGGAACTACACTACAATTACCAAACCAACTATAGACAAACAAGAGAACCCACTCACATCATTGTCGACCTGATTTTGTCCCGAAGCCTGTGCTTGCGCCTGTTCCTCGTTCTTCTTTTCTTTCTCCACTACTGGTGGCGCAAAAGAGCAAACAACTGACAGTGCCAATAGAACATAACGTACATATTGAGGGGCCATTATTTGTAACCAATATATAACCTTATTTCCAGAATAAGATAAAATGTGTTATTTCGCATGCAATGGTTATGATTATTCGATTGGCAGCCATATGATGGGTACTGGTTTTAGGATGTTTCGAAACTTTCGGTTTAGGGATAAATGGAAGAACATGATTCTTGCTAAAATTTTTATATTGGTAACACGGTGGCAACAAAATTTCAAATTCGGATTTGACAAAAGGTTCGAATCTGGCAGTCAAGAGCCGAATGCCAAATATTAGGCAATATCTGATTACACTTTTTAACTAAGTGGTCGTTTCAAGTCAATTTTACTACTAGCCGAACGGAATTAGTAACTAGTTGCGAATATTTTCCATGTTCCAACCTTCAGCTTTACATATATAGGCAAAAAAGTTTGCTCATTAAAACACGATAAATATATAAACAGAAACCAGTTCTGTTTTGATATTAAGTACGTAATTAAAATCAAACAAACAAGAATTTTGAAACTTGGGCAAAATATTCGATCGCTCCTGAAATTCATTATCTCAAAAAACTATCATTTCAAAATAGAACCAGCGACCCCCATTAGAAAAATTCAAAAACGAAAGAATCCTCGGAATATAGTTAAATTATATATTTTTCGACCTGAGCACGAATATATCAACATTTTTACAAAAATCATGTTCCATGATTTTTCCCCAAAACCAAGACATCCTAATTTTCTGCGAGCACAGCTGAATATTTGTAGTAGCATAAAGGTAACAATATGACTGGTAGACATTATGCAGCTTTTCCATCAAAAATTTTCTGACAGTGCAGTGTGAGCAACGTCGCAATCGAATCTGCACCTGAACGCGTTTAAGAAAGTAAAGTTTAACTTGACTATGATGCAAAGTGTAACGCAACGCTAAAGTATGCGTAACTTGCCTCCAACTACGTTTCGCCAAGCATAATTTATAAGTTAGCAATCTATAACCGTTGTTTTTTCTACCTGATTCTAAAGTTTCTACGTAGCTTTAACGTGGAAAATATGCATGTACTAGCTATCCATTTAAACCTACCTAACGGTTACCAAATTTGCCAGTATGATTTCTAACATATTACAAAACCTAGCGTCAGCTCATTTGCAATTAACAACTGCACAATTGAATGTAATATCTTGCGTTCTAATTAATAATAGATAGGTTATTTGTATTAAATTAGTACTTAGCATCACACGGTTCAGTGGCTCGTAAACCAAAGCAATGACGTAACTCAGATTTTTAAATAATGTAGATGGTTTGCTAAACTATTGCATTTCTGCTTAAGTCAGAAGTTTTCCGCAAGAATTTTGCTTGCCTACAGACCAGATGAGCTGTCTGCCTGTTCCAGCAGAAAATAGAACTCTGGACATCTATCCGAACTGTTGTCGAAACCACAGTTTTGAATAGAGATTAGACAAAGCTTTTAACGGTGTCAGAGACTAATTTGACAGACTTTTATTGTGAAATAATGTATTAATACGGGAACATAAGTTCTCGTGTATTTTCTGGGTATACTTGGGTTTATGTTTAGCCTATTAATGGGTCATCCACGTAATACTGTCTACACTACTGTAAAAATTTGTCCACACACCTGGTTTTAAGGGCGGGAGACAAAACGACAATGTCCTTAAGCTATAAGGACTTCACAGAAGGTGTAACTAGATAGTGAGTTTTGAAAGCAGGTCCTTCGAGGGACTAAAGACATTGTAGACACTGTCTGGGCACAGTGTCTGACAATAAGAGTTCCTTCGAACAGACCCTGTATAATTGCAAAGCAAAGTTCCTTCCGGCAAACTTTGTGTTATGAAATATGCTGAGTCCCTTCTGACAGACTCTGGACCAAACAGTTGTTTTTTAAATCACGTATTGACAATTAAGCATGGGTATGGACGGCAACGTGACCAAGCATAGGTCGTTTAGAGAGAGTGCGAGTTGTCAGCAGGGTCTACACAGGACATGAGTGACATCTGGACATGTAATTTGGAAACAATAAAATTACATACTTAGGGGCTCGTACGTGGGGACAATTTTTTACAGTAGCGTAGACAGTATAACGTGTATGACCCATAATGAGAGCACGGCAACCTTTTAGCCGTCAGATTTTTTTATTTGCTACGAAGAGACCCAAAAAATTGAGCACCCTCTTATTAGGTTCTTCATATTACCGCACATGTTTTTAATTGTAAAATAATTGAAATTCCTGTTAGGCAAATTTCGCAATTTCTTGGTCATTGTTTTCCGATCTGTGATTGTAACAGGCGCACACGGCAAATGCTTTGACTTAAATGGTATCACCAACATGCCCATCCAAAATCCCAGTTGTGCGCCGATGTTTGATATTAAAATTGTTAACGAATTGAGTCCGACTGTATGATTTCCATTATTTGGAGTCTTGAGTACCGATTGTGATCTGGGCCCATGTTGCTACAAAGGTCGTCCCAATTCCCCGGGACAGAAATACCCAAAGTGCACACTTTTATGCGCTCCTGTTTACATATGCACATGCAGATATATTTACGTAAGATATATAATATATATAATATATATGTATATATCAACTGTCCCATTTGTCCCGAACGTCCCATCTGTCCCATCTGTCCCAACTGTCCCATCTGTCCCAACTGTCCCAACTGTTCAAACTGTCCCAAATGTCCCAACTGTCCCAACTGTCCCATCTGTCCTAACTGTCCCATCTGTCCCATCTGTCCCAACTGTTCCATCTGTCCCAACTGTCCCATCTGTCACAACTGTCTCATCGGTCCCAACTGTCCTAGCTGTCCCAACTGTCCTATCTGTCCCGTAGTCCCAACTGTCCCATCTGTCCCAACTGTCCCATCTGTCAAAGTGTCCCAAGTGTCCCATCTGCCCCAACTGTCCCAACTGTCCCATCGGTCCCATCTGTCCCATCTGTCCCAACTGTCCCATCTGTGTCAAGTGTCCCAACTACTCAACTGTCCCAGCTGTGCCTTGTGCCACAACTGTTCCATCTGTCCCAACTGTCCCATGTGCCCCAGCTGTCCCATCTGTCCCATCTATCCAAACTGTCCCAACTGTCCCATTTGTCTCGACTGTCCCATCTGTCCCAACTGTCCCATCTGTCCCATCTGTCCCAACTATCGCAACTGTCCCATTTGTCCCGTTTGTCCCAACTGTCCCATCTGTCCCAACTGTCCCATCTGTGTCAAGTGTCCCAACTACTCAACTGTCCCAGCTGTGCCTTGTGTCACAACTGTTCCATCTGTCCCAACAGTCCCATGTGCCCCAGCTGTCCCATCTGTCCCATCTATCCAAACTGTCCCAACTGTCCCATTTGTCTCGACTGTGCCATCTGTCCCAACTGTCCCATCTGTCCCATCTGTCCCAACTATCGCAACTGTCCCATTTGTCCCGTTTGTCCCAACTGTCCCATCTGTCCCAACTGTCCCATCTGTGTCAAGTGTCACAACTGTTCCATCTGTCCCAACTGTCCCATGTGCCCCAGCTGTCCCATCTGTCCCATCTATCCAAACTGTCCCATCTGTTCCAACTGTCCCATCTGTCCCGCTATCTCATCTATCCTAGCTGTCCCAACTGTCCCATCTGTCCAACTGTCTCATCTGTCCCAACCGTCCCGCTGTCCCAATTATATTTTTTGTATGTACTCCTGGTACATTTCGGTCCGGGAAAATGAGACGGGTAGTACTGGTACATTTCTGTCCCAGGCAAATGGGACGGCTTTTAGGGTAACATTGGCCGTGATCTGTTAAAAAAATTTTGGGTTACTTTTACTGCTTCGCATTTCCTTATTCGTTAGTAACATTGGATTTACAAATACTTTTCCATCTTTATACAGTCAACTCATGGTAAAATATGGATGGCTGTCCACTAACATTCGCTTAACAATTTAACAAGTTACAAAACTCAATCTATTCTGGCGCCATTTGTAATTGGAATTGCGAGCCACTAGGTACTACTTTATTAGTTTTGCACAACTGAAAAAGAATTACTGCTTAAAATCTAAGCATGAAATAGACATCTTTACATTTAATTTCCTGCAGTTAATTTTATTAATGGAACATCCACGTTATACTGCACGCGCTACTGAAAAAAAGTGTCTTGGTCTGAGTTAAGGCCCGACGTCGTTTTACCACACTATTACGAGACCACTACAATGTCCGGAAGTCCCTAACGAGGACGTAAAGGCATATTGCACTGTGTTCATATAGCATCGCAAACATACATAACAACACAAACACATCTATATATACTTATTGATTTTGCTTAATTTTTTACCTTTTGTCCCGACTCCCTTCGGACAGTGTCGGGACAATTAATAGTGTTTAAGTACCGCACAAAATTGTACTTACACGCTAGTTGCAGCTTCGATTTGTACACAAATCCCCACCATGTGGTTGGACAAATTTTTGCATTAGCGCGCGCATTATAACGTGGATGACCCATAAACGTTGTTCCCACACGAGAAAGCGATTTATCGTTCCTTATAGTAATTGCTTATATATAAGCAATTCAGTACAGGTACAAAATTTTATGCACGTAGAAACATTGTAAATTCCGGTGAGTTGATTAATCAACTCAGATAGCGCGTTCTGAGTTTTAATTACATCAAAGATTTTAGCTTACCCTAAAAGGTTATTAAGTTGCTGTTATTACAGATTCCCACCAGAAATTTCTAGATTCGCTGCTGCGAACCTAAAGAAACGCACGATAAAAATTTTGCGAAACAGTAGAAAATCTCACTTTCGACATTCTGCCGGAGCCGGAATTCGAGTTTCTGCCGGGGCCAGAGGCAGACCTTGCTTTGTGTATATGAGTGTTTCTAAAGCCTCCAGAAGAAACTCTGTGACAATACAGTTTTGATGGTATTTTTGGGGGTACAATGCGGAACTGGATTATATCAGAATCGGAATCGGAACAGCAAGTTTACCGGAAGATTCCGATTGAGTGTGCAGTCGGAATCGGAACTCTTTTTGAATCGGAATTGTAATCGGAATCAGAATTCTTTTTGTACCCTGATATTTTTAGCTGAAGCATACGATAAAATTCGAGCACACCAAGAAATAACGTTAGAGTTAAAGTATAGACATTTAAATAACTTTTGACTCATTTATTTTCGAGCCGATTGTCATTTGATTTGTTTGCTTGGTACCTCAAGAAATTATCCGTATAGTTTACTACATAGCTATGCTTCCAAACTTGTGGCTTATAGCATTGTAATGAAGATGATATTCATTGCTGAAAGTATCATCGCACAGTCCTAGTATTACACGGTAATGTATGACCAAAATCACAATATTTTTCAGTTGTTTTGTTCCACATTACAGAAATAAATGTTCTACGTATGTAACGCATTTAATGCCAAAAGTATTGTAGGAGCAAAATGATAGCAAGCAAAACTAAATATAGTGTGATCAAGTTTTAATTTTTGGCTGGATATGCACTTACATAATACAACTCCGACAGTTGCTCCATGACTACTATATACTCAGAATTCTCTGTTTAGGAGACTGCAGCAATCGATGATAATCGTAAAATTGGAGTTGAAGAAATGACCAACGACAGTGAGGATTTGGATGCGAAGTGTGCCAAGTTTGTGATTGGGCAAATGCTGGACCGAGTCAACGATTCACTTGAATGCAAAGAGTTTGGTTTATTTGATGTAAGGTCTTGGCATTCGGAAATTTTAATTCCAACTACTGGAATTTTCGTCGTTTACAGATTTGATACTTAACCTGTTTATACTTTAAAAATCTGCAAATTGTATAGTGTTGTTTGCGTTTTGGCGTCGGAAGGAGATGTAGGGAGCCGCATATCCGAGCGCAGACTTAGATGTTTACCCCAGTTGACGCCTCTACTTCTCATTCAATGAAAACAATACCTATGTAATTTGCAGATTTTTTGTATGTAATCAGCTTATGTATCAAATTTTTGTTCACATACGAATAAATATGATTATGCTCGGAGCATCTGTAACTGTAATTTGAGTTTTGTTGACCGAAAAGGTGTCTTGGGCGAATTTTTGAGTAATTTTCCACTAGAACTGAATGCTAACTAGATATAACACCAAACTTGTGCGTTGTTTGAAGTATTTGAACCGCGCAATATATAATGATTGTTAAATTAGAATTAATTGTTTGCTTGACATTTTTTACTTCAGCGTATCAAAACCTGAACTTGTTGACTGCCTAGAAATGCAATCGCAGCCAGATGTTAATGTTTAATTTAGTAAGGCACTATATATTATAGCTGATCTCATGTGTTTTAGCCAAAACGTTCGGTGTTGGTTCAACTAATCCAGAATATCAGCGTTTTTAATCTTCGCAAATGGTTAGAACAGTTTGGCAAGGTTAGTTATCCGTGTTGGAGTGTTTTAAAACAAATTCAGGTCATTGGATATATTGTGAAAACGCACTGAAATGGATTTTTCTGAAGATGGAAGGTAAAATAGAAAGATAATTTGGGGGGTAATTCTACACTTAAAGTTTCAGTTTGTAAAGAAAAATGTGATTTCATCATGCCTGATCGCTCGTATTATAGCATCTAAACGCACTACATAGACATGATTATGCTCTACATTATGGCGGAAAGTTACATATGCAACAAAAAGGGTTTTTACCGGAATTTTCTGGGATTTTTGGGGCTGAGAATATTTGGTATTCGAAAATTTAAGAAAAATTGGCGTAATATCATTGTAACTTATTATTGTAACTTATTTTTCTAAATTTGTCTAAGCGTGTATTGGCAAAATTTTCAATTTGAATCATACTTCATAACTTATCTGACGTTTCCCAGCTACTGTATTTGTTTCACGATTTTGGCCTTCGAAATAGGTTATTTAGACATAGGATTTTAATTTTTACGAACCCCCGTTTTCAATGGCTGAACTTATTGCATTTAATTTTACTTTATTTCACTCGCTTTTGTATGAATTTCAGGTTGAGTTAATAAATTGTAGTTTTTAACGTTCCGGTTTCGGAATTTTATAATTGCGGTTGCACTCTGGCAACAACTGCATTTGACGCCAAAAAATTTTTAAGGCTTAGAAATGCTGATCCGGAAGGCAAAAAGCATAAGCCAAATAAAGGTAATCGACCCAGGTAGGCTTCGTGCTTTTAGCCGAATACGGAATTTTCGTACAAAATAAACAAAATGGCATAGTTTAGTTGCTACTGCAATTGCTTGAAAAAGAAGGAAAATATTTTATGTTTACAGGTTGAAAGGTTGAAATTTTCATACAAACGGTTGCTTGTGCTTGTTATGTTTGACTCTGATAAAAGCGTTGAAGCCATACTCAACAACGGCAAACACCACACATTGAATGGTGACATGATTGTAGCATCGAGAATGCGTCCAAAGGTAAGAACATGTGAAGGTCGTATTATTAGCGGAACTGATTATTGATCGTGAGGCTTAGCGCAGTTTTCCCCTGGTTGCCCATCGAGGGCCCCCCGCTAGAAGCCTGTCACTGAGTCGGGACCCAGCGTATGCCCAGTTATCTAAAGCAACTGCGTTTTACAAACCATTGTAGTATATAGCAGAGAACATCTGTACCACTAATTGGGTTTGTTTTTCACGGTAAAATTTATTTTTGCTGATTATTTTTAGTTGTTGGTGTTTTAGACACACAAAACATTTTTGTAATCGATTTAGGCCTTCCCGCAAATGTAGTTCAGTTAACAATTTAATACCGTGGAGAGGCTAGTTTACACAATTTCTGATCGGAAAATTTACGTTTTTGTTCTGTGAGCTCTCGCTAGATACGTATCTAGTAAATATACGCAAAACATTCGAGCACGGGTGTGTGCACCGCTCACTTTAGCAATCTTCAACTTGTTATGTTTGCGTGCCTACGAGGGAGTGTATCTCGGATATGATGAAGTGGCCATCAATTAGCGAATCCCTAGAAGTAAAAAAAGCAATGCGTAGTGACAACGGTAATTTTGCTGTTTAGTATATAATGCCACTTTGATATTTACGTTCTGCTGAAATGTTTTGCTTCTTTGAATTTTTTGAATTTCGCCAAATCTAGGATTAAGAAATGTTTTAATTTTAATGTTAATATTTTTTATCATATTTTAAGCCTTATGTTGTTGTGGTTCGAAAAATTGGCGATTTTGATGCGGCAGCAAGTTTGTCTGTGGCTGAGTTCTTGCTTAATTGCGCAAAAAACGAACAAGTATTCCATTGTGGACATTATAAAAATAAAACAGTTTTATTTATGCTGATATTTAATTGGAAATTGTGAACGGCCGGTGTGTAAATATTAATTTTTATGTATCGGACTCGTTTTTATTTTTGATATGCTTAAGGTAGAGCTTAAATCTAAAAATGGTTTGTCAGAGCGCCACTACTTTTCGCAGTGAGTTATTTTTGTCATGGTTTGGTTTTCAGGGTGCAGATTACAATCGAATAACTAGACGAATAGGAATTATCACGTTACCTTCCGAAGCGGCGCTAGATCGTTTCATGGCAAAGCGGAATGAATTTGTTAGTAATTCGGGTCAACAATTAATTATTCAACGATGGCCATTACCTGAAATCATGGACGTATCTGAGTGCACGATGACTACGTTTTTGGCGGTCAAAAATATATCACGAGATGTGCACACAAACGAAGTATTGCGGTAAATTGCGTAGTTCTGTTGAAATGTTCAGAATTGCTCGGCACGACGTACTCGGATACTTATCCGTTAAAATATATGTGCCGGATAACCAGGTTTTTTATTTTGTCTGTTGCCCATCACTAATGCCTTGTGGCCAGTTTAAGACATCAGTTGTGTTTCGTCAAGAGTGGAGGGCAGTACCGGAATTTTTGGCTGCCAATTGTTGGCACAAGCAGTAAAACGACCTTGGTTTAGTAGTCGACCATACTGTCAACCGTGTAGCACGTGCTACTAATTGGAAATTGCTCATGTAACTGCAGAGTCGGTAAGCGTTTAGGAGTGCGGACCATGGTTGTAGGTAGAAAAGCTTGATAAGATATTTTTGCACTTCAACGGCGAAGGAAGTGAGAACCGGGTATAGTAGCGCTGAGCCTGGGCTCGGTTGAGAGCTAGTTATTTAAGACTATTCATGTTTGGTTCTAGTAGTAATTTGAGCACTATATTAACTAAGTTTTGGTCAATCGCGAATTATCGTGTGAACCACTTACGAAAGCTCAGCGCTTGCGTCACCTATACTGCTAAATGCTACTTGGTGTACGCATAGTTATAATTGTAGAAATACATTACTCTCGTTAGCGAAGAAGCGTGTTCGCTTGTTGTGGTGGCAGATATGTTTGCGAGCTAAGGACACTAATCTTAACTTACCTTAGTAAATTTTTACTGTAATGGTGGTCAAAGTACTCTTTGCCGCCATGACTATCGCCCTTGCATGTATATAGTTCTAGCTGTAAGATGCACATGTTTGCTATTGTTAAGGCACTCCGGAACTACATATTGACCTGCATTGATTTAGTATCGATGCAGTTTGATGGAAATAGCCATCAGTTTAAAGTAGCTAGCCGCTACTATTTATTTGGTGCAAGCATGTAAATTAGCTTGCTATAATACGATTGGCATGTGGTACAGCCCGAAATGCTAAGCATTTTTTAAAACTTTTGGCATTAGCACCACGTGGAACTTTGGTATTGCACGCTTTCGTGCGTGTGGTAGCGTAACAATAGGCTGTTCAACAGAGCTGAAGCGCCCATGATGCCTAACATATGTTTCCCAATATGTATGCTTTGGTGGGACATTTTTGGCCGTAGCCGTCCATTGCCGTGTGGCATCGTAAGCGAGTTGACGCTGGGCAATTAGCGCATGATGCCACACGATGACGGACAACGACAGACGCGCCAGACAGCACAGGTATAGCGCCGTCGTTGCTCTGGTTTCTCTAATTTGGAACCACATCCTTATAATGTAAACATTATGAGCGACTAGAGTACTGATGAAAGTTCACACAAGAATGGACTAACATTTGGCTGGGTTTTCAAAACGGTACTTAAGTGTATGTGAATACTTAAATGGAATATAGTACCTACAGTCTCAGACAGAATTATGTGCTCAGAAACCGCAACTGCGTCCACTACAGTTGCGTTTGAGACGCGATCGTTGTCGCATGTAACCGCGGTTTCTGCGTGCACCTAAATTGTGTTTGCGAGCGATCACGATCGCGTCTGCGAGCGATCACGGGTCGTACCGCATTTGTGTCGCGATCGTGGTTTCACTTTATTCTGTCCGTGACTGTAAGTTCAGTAACGTTCTTGAAACCCAGCATTTAGCTGTGTCCAAGTTCGATTCGTTACAGACTAACAGTTTAGCATGTTAACCTTGGTCTGCTTGAAATTGTAGACACTTGGCGTCTCCATAATTCATAATTGTATAAAGCAAAAGTATCGTTTCCTTGTACTGACCCTCGCTCAAAGCTGACACAGATTTTTTTGTAAACAAATTAAGTTGTTATATGCTTAGCCGTGGACTTGTTATTACTTAAGCATAACTTAAGTAAATACTTAAATAATATTTCGGATACCCAGCCAATTTTTTCAAAGTGTTTCCCCTTTTGCCGAGTTTGTTGGTTTCCTGTACTGGTTAGAAAAACTGGCACCAATGGTTGAGAATACAGGTCTTGATGATTAAAGTTTAATAGTATAATTCCAAAGTGCCATTAAATTTTTTGAAAATTTTTTATATTATTTCAGGAAACATTTTGAGCAGTACGGCAAAGTTGTAAAAGTGATAACAATCGATGATACGCCAAAACATGAACTGGATTTAGTTCCAGTCCCAGTACCTAAAAAACCTAGCACGACCACTGCAGCGATGAATACTGGCAGCAACGAATCTGAATTTGATAAGCAACAAATAACAAAGTGGCATCAATTTTTAATGGGTTCGGGCGAGGGACAGATCAAAAAAATTGGTCTGGATATACTCAGGATGACGACCAAGGTTTTCTTCCCGAACCAAGTGACTGTTGAGTTCGAAGATTATGATAGCGTGGATAAGATATTGTGTAAGCTATATTTCTACGTTTGAATCCGGTTTGTAGCACAGGTTTAGATTCCGGTTCCTGTTGAGGTACTTTTTGTTTGGTCAGATGAGCCGAAGTTCGGGATGTAGGCGGCCAAGAGAATACGGTACTAGCAAACATGACGTGTATTACGTTGAAACACGTCATTTAGGGCTTTAAAGTGATGAATAAGACCCACAAGCTCGGGTGGTTTGCAAAATTGGGATGAGAAATTCTAAAGTGAGGGAGCTTTACCCGAGTGAGCTGCAGGGGCATAGCCAGGATTTCATATCGGAAGCTTATTAACCACATATGAAAAAGTATTTGACACCACTAGGATGTGGTAGGGTTGTAGGGAGTGCCCACGACACAGTAAGATTTCACTTGAGCAGAAGGCTAAACGACGAAATCAAGCTGCCGCCTGTGGTCATCGTTTTGCATCGTTCACAATAAAAAATTTATTTTGCCGCCGAAAACACTATAAGGTTGGGTATACATGTGTCCAGAAATTTTCAAAATTGTCTTGCGTTAACCCTATCTTAACGCAAAAATTGTGTTAACTCTACCATAATGTGTGTTAAGGCTTTGACACGTATTATAGTAGAAATAACACAATTTTTGCGTTAGGATAGGGTTAACTCATGGCAGTTTTGAAAATTGATACGTGTTAACCTTACCTTACAGTGTTTTCGGTGGCAAAATTTATTGTGAACGATGCATTACGTACCACAGTGAATATCCAATGTGAGTGTGCATTTCTGCATGGGCGATTATTCTGGTTTTTACTCGGAACTTGCAGAAGAAATTGCTAGGTATGAAGAGAAATTTTTTATTCAGTAACAGCTAATTAGTATATACATAATTGAGTAGCTTTAACTAACTATAAAGTGTGGGGTATCGTTTTGGTAAACCCGGATAGTTGACAGGCGGGCGAATGCGTTAGTTTTGACGTTTCGGGCTAAGAATGTTGTAACGAAGGTCACCCTCGTGTGAGAGTGCGCCCGTTAAGCAGCGCGTTGGAATAAGATGTACATACATACCCAACGCCAATAATTACAGTTGCGGAATAGAGTCTACTTATTGTGACCTATTGTATCATGTCATAATAATATCGTAATATTTGCTGAAGTTGAAGACATTTGCTGAGTTGGCTATTGGTGCCAGGATAAATGTGCCATAAAACTGTGGAACTTTTATTTGGTTTTTGAGCGAAGCGAAACTCGGAGCGAAGCTCGGAGTTTCGCGAAGCGTTTTATGTTTTGTAGTTGGGGGTCGATAGGTGGATGTCCGTCAGTCCGTCTGTCCGTCCGAAACAATCTCAGGAACGGCTGAACCAATTTTGATAAACTTTTTTGTTTGAAAGCCAATTATCCTGGGGTGTTAACCTCGCATTGGGGTTTTAAAATTTTAAGCCGTTTATTAGCTAAAGGCTAATTTGCGTAATAATTAAGCCTAAATTTTTTTTACAATATTTCACTAATTATTACAGTTAAAAGCAATCTAATTTTAGCATTAAAGGGTTTTTGGGTGCGAAAAATCTGCGTAGACTGTTTACAAACCTCCAAAATCGATAATTGAGCAGTTAGCTAATAGATAATTTGCATATTAGCATAGTTTATAAGCCTAAATTACGACTTTTTAAAATATTTCACTAATTATTAAGGTTAAAAGCAATATAATTTCAGCCCTATATGGTTTTTCGGTGCGTGGAATTTGAATAAATAGTTTACAAACATCCAAAATCGATAATTGAATAGTTAGCTAATAGCTAATTTGCATATTAGCTTAATTGACAAGACAAAATTAGGACTTTTTGAAATTATTCCAAAAATTATTTGGGTGGCTGAAGGGTTTTTGGGTGCGCGGAATCCGAGCAAATTGCTTACAAACCTCCAAAACCGATAAATTAATAGTTAGCTAATAACTAATTTCCATATTACCTTAATTGCTTACGTGTGTTTGTGCTTCGCTCAATAAATGTAGTCTCACTACGACTGGTTTAGATGTGTTTGGGTTTTTAATGCCAATGGGGTTTTAGGAAATGAAATATGTAATGGTAAACGTAATCGACCGACAATTACGGTTTGTTTCCGCGGTTGCAAATATAGCAGCAGGAGCAGCCAGTATAGAAATATTCTGTACAGGTCGTGCGTATAGGTGTGAATATTGCTGTACCGTACGGCATCGGACGGCATTGCAAATCTACAGTTATATAATTAAAAAAATATGCTATCGCCACGCAACACGTCTAGTGCCGGTCTACAAAACTTGAAACATAAAAATGTAGCTTTTTATATCAGCAATAATACAAATAAGTTGTGTTTCATTTAAGTATTTTAAAGCTAGGGATGGCCCAGGTATGATAGTGACGGGGCCATACGGTATTCATGACAAAGCAAGAAAGAAATCAGAACTTCAAAACGTGAATTTATATTCACTGAGGTGTTTCGTGCTAAGGTTTTGGTTTCTTTTGAAGCTATTGCTTCCACTTGGGTTTGTTGTGGGATTTAGACTGAGTTACGAGGTGTCCGTGGCCTGAAAATGTCTCGTTTTCGTTAGAAAACTTGGAAAAAATCCTAATTTTTGAGCTTGGCTAGTGCAAAAGTTACCAAAATAAGAAAACGTTCATGAAAAACCGGATTTTTTTTGACTGTTCCACCCAATCTAAAACGCTGTAATTGTGAGAAAATCGATTGATGTTTGCAAAACTTTCGCGATCGCGCGGCTCGCGGATTCCCCTGCTTATTGTATCTTCTGTATTTGAGAACTGGATTGAGCAAATTCTGCAACTTGTTTCATTAGCGTGGTTAGCTGTTTCATTCACTTAGCAACTGCTGCTATGTTGGTTGTGAATGTTGATGACAAATGTGTTGGCAAAAGCTGTGTGCTCGCGGTTGCAACTCATTCTTTTGCAGTCCTAATCGGTTGCTTTTGGTACTAGGTACTACTGTTGGCCAAGAAAACCATGTATTTGCCCTAATATTGTTGTTGTAGTAGCATTTTGCATTGGTCTACCTAGATGGACAAGATTGTGTTCATTTTTTGTAGTTTACGGCACAAAAATGACAATATCCGGCAAAGTGGTAAATTTGTCTCGAGTGTTTTCGCGTCAAACGATGGACGATATTTATCAGGAACGTCGCAAGAGAGAAGGTACATAAATGCCAGATGGTGTATTATTTGAAAGTATAATATTGTTAAGCTTTGGAAGAATGCAATTTGAAATGACTATACTCCGTAGAATTCCAGGTAATTGCCTAGATTATGTAATGTAGACTGTCTTACAATACTAGGGTTTCCCTACCCTGCTGGGCGAGTGAAGCTGCAAATTATAAATCGTTTTTGCGTTTACACGGGGCGGTAAAAGTGGAGTTAGACAACTGTGAGAGTAGTCGGAGTGCGTGGAAGAACTAGAATGTGTGCGGGGTCATCCAGCTTTATTTGGGGAATGGAACACCTGTAATGTGCCAGGTTTGTTTTTAGTATACCAGATGCCGTTTTTGGTGCACGAAGCAGTAGCGCAGTTGCTAACTGGCCGGCGTATTGGAGACGGTGAACTGAAAAGGAAATGGTCCGCGATTGATTTGGATTTAGAGACTCGAAATGAACGTCGTTCAGAGAAACGTGGCCGTTCAGGTGAAGTAAAATATGATCGAGGACCGCCTTTTGGTGTTTTCGGCACGCCAAACAATAATTTTGCGTCGGTTGGGTTTAATCGAGCCGGCCCGATTAGTGAAAGCTTAACTATGAATCCGTTTCAAAAGGCTCAAACCCCTGTGATGGGGGTAGGTCCTTTTGCTAGTGGCAGTGGTCGAGAAATGTTCGCAGCTGCTGATCATGTGCAAGAGTATCGTGGGGAGCTTTGTGGTATTGGTATTCCGGGTACTGGAGATTTTTTCAATGACCCCGGAATATTGCATGCTGCTGGGGTTGATGCGCCGCATGGGTTTTCGATGGCAAATGTGGGAATTGGTGGCGTAAACGGTGGGCCAGATTGCAGGCCAATGTTTGGAGGACCTGCTAATTCGATGGCTGGTATAATGGGAATGGGCGGATTTGAGGATCGAGGTAACGATGTGCCACGTGGCGGCGGAATTTTTCCGGTTGGACAAGGTACCGAAGTGTGTTGATATAGTTTATTTTTTGTTTGAATAGGATATTATAATTTATTGTTAAATAGCTTGTTGATAAACCTTGTTACACTTTTCGTTGTTCTAAATTGATTATTTTGGCACTGTTGTTCGCCGTTCATACTGATTCATGCCAATTTTATCTCCGTGAATTCTAAACGTTTGCCTTGATGTTGAAGCAAAAATCTTTTTCTACAAAATATTTATGTAGAATTAAGACGAGGCTTTCAGCAAAATATTTATAGTAATAAAAGGTTGCTGTAGATACGTTTGGGCGCTCGCTGGGCGAAGTGGAACCTTTTTGTAGTGGAATTTTGAACGATCAGCTGGGAAACGGAAGAGATATAGCAGGATTTCAACAGTTGTGCCCAGGTAAGTATGTTATATTAAATGTGTGTGGTTTACCCATTAGTGTGGAAAACAGTGTGAAACTTAGTTTAGAGGTCTGTACAGGTTCTTAAACATACTGGATATTTATTTCATGAAAACCGTTACAGAGTGGTGCAATAAAGCATTATTTACACAATACATGCAAGTTTGTGCAGCAAAAACTTGCACGAACAACTTATATGGTGGAAGTTTGGTCGCAAAACTGATTTGAATTTCTTGGAGTAACAAATTATTCACTGGAATTCATGCTGTTAAGTTCAATTCGCAATTGTGAACACAGTTGCAAGTTGATTCAATTTTTTTCACCTGCATTTTGTTTGGCCAGTCGGAAACTGTGTGGCTCCGCTCTTCTTAAATTAATTCAGACTTTTTGAATTTGTTCAAGAAGCTTGAATTCAAATATCAAACTTGTTTGATATTTCACAGTCTATGGCCATAGTGACAGGACTAATTTTACACCAGTAAGCACTAAATAGAAATAGTAGGGTATGAAAGAATGTTAATGTCAAGAAATTTTGAGTGACCAGACTGGATTTATGGGTATCATGGTACATGGAATGTTGATGCACTGTAATACAAATAATTTCATACTGGCTCTTGTATGGTATGGAGTTGTTGATGGTACTATTTTTTAATTTTTAATCGTATTTTTTCAGAAGGGTTTGGTTTCGCGCCACGAGGTCCTGATTTTCCTGCTGTTCCACTCGATCCAATTCATCGCAACGATAACATGGCTGCTATGTTTCAGTCAGCAGCAAACTGTAAGTAGTGTTTCTGGTTTTCAATGCAAAAGTTGATAAAATTTTGCCGGCATAATAGCGTTATTTTTTGCTTTTTTAAAATTTTGAAATTTGAGTTTGTTTGATTGAAGTTGACCATTAGTTTTTTGGGGTTAAGCTGTTCGAGCGAACTAACCATGTGTTGCGTAGCGGAATTACGAAAGATGTTGTACAAATGACACTGGCTGGGTTTCTGAAATGTTACTAAGGAGTATTTACTTAAGATTTGCTTAAGTAGTGACTAAGTCACGGCTTAAGGAAATATTTAAGTTTTTGAACAGCAACAATAATTGAAAATTATGGGTCAGTGCCATAACATGGTAGCCATATATTTATGTATGCTAAGGAGGTTCGATGAGTCTACAATCTCATTTCAACCAAGAGTAGTATTTACTTTATCCTAAGGAGATTCGATGAGTCTACAATCTCATTTCAACCAAGAATAGTATTTACTTTATCCTAAGGAGGTTCGAAGATTCTACAATCTCATTTGAACTAAGAACAGTATGCCAGAACTTAGTCTTGAATTCATTAAATTTGGTGAGTGACTTAAGTATTCACGTAACTTAAGTATGAGTTTATATACGACAAAATGGATAAGTAGTTAGTTAGCACGAGCTTAAATATTAACTCGTTCTCAAGTAGGTTTCAGAAACCCAGCCATTGTCATAACAAGAAAACCATAGTTGTTTCTTTATATTCACGAGACATCATGAGCTATAATTAAGCAGTCCAAGGCTTATATGTCTGATCTGTTACTCTGTAATATATCAAATTGAGTCAGCGCCTTAAGTATTTACTTAACACGAGTACGTTTTTGAAAGCGACAAAGTGGTTAAGTAATTGTTTAGCATATGCTCAACTACTAAGTCATACTTAAATAGGGTTTCAGAAACTCGTGGAATGTCCGCTTTTTTAGTTCTAACAGCATTTATATTGGAAATCAGTGTCACTATATTAAGTTTTGGCTTTTCAGCCGTATTTGATGCAAATTTTCGCAACTCAGTCAACATGCGCGATGGCAACAATTTCGGGATTGGAGAAGGTCAATCGGTTTCTGGGCCATTTCCACAGCATTCTGTTGGCATGAACAGCAATTCGATTGGTGAAAGTTTTGGTGCAGCGATACCTTTTGGTCGACCCAATTTAGACTGTTTTTCAGATTCTATTGGTGGGATGGGTGGGAATGGCATGCCTGATTTGCCAGAGAGGATGCTACAGCCAGGATTTGGTGTTCCTGGTGAGCAGCTTGGGCTTAAGCAACAGTTTGTTAATGAGTCTTTGTTTGGACCTGCGTCGAATATAAGACAATCGGTATTTCAGTCTGCTGATCGGGGCAGTAGTGTTTTTCCTGGACCGTTTAGTGATTATCAGAAAATGCTCCAGTTACACGAACAGTACCAAAAGAAACGATATCAAGAAAAACAAAAAACGCAAGCACAGAATAGTGGACAAAATCAGAAGCATAACCAAACTGAACTTGATATTTTCCGTCTACCAATGCATCTTCTTAGCGGGGCGCAGCAACGGAAACGACGCAAAAATGAAGCGGAAATGATGGCGCATCAATCGGGGACCACGAAATCTTTGGCGCCGGCTAGTAAAATTAGTGAACCTAAAGGGGATAGCTTTTGGGATACTAGTGGCAGGTCGTCTGCCCAAACGGGGTCAGTAGGTAGCGGAAAGTCAAAAGTATCCAAACTTGATAATGTAACCCCGCAGATTGCAGATGCAGCTAAAACTAGGCCTGCACCCCAGAGTCAGCAGCCAAAGAAGCCGCAGAAACAAGTGTTGTCGACTGTACCAACCAATGTTGCACCAGCTGTTAGTGCGAAGATTGCGAATTTGGTTCCGTTAGCAAAGTCTGAGAATAGCTTCAGGGCTAGTGGTTCACGTGATGGGACTGGAGTAGCACCCACAGTACCGTACAAGCCGGCGTTAAAGAGCGTGGGACAGGTAAACCAACGCCATGCCACTGTGCCGTCCCTTGAAAGCGTCAAACCTGTGAATTCAATAGCCGGCCAGTCAGAAAAGTTATGGGAAAAGTTTCGGGATAAAGCTAGCAGCGCGTCTAGTGTGACTAACAATTACGGTAAAACTTCAAGTGGGTCAATAAGGATGTATGAGAAAACAAATATTCGTGCCACGGCGGCCGCGCAAAATATTGCCCAACCGAGTTTACTTCAGAAGTACGCGTCGGCGTATGAGAATCCTGTGTCTATGCGAACGCCGCATACTGGTATAACTCAGGCATCTGCATTAGCTAAAAATGTTATCGCACCTGGTCTCGTTTTAACAGGTGCAATACGTGAAACTAAAAATGTTATCGCACCTGGTCTCGTTTTGACAGGTCCAGTACCTGAAAAAACTGTCGCAGCAGGTGAGTCGAACGGCAATACGCGCATGTCTGCACCTGTTATTAACGTTGCTACGGCTGGGCGAGTCAATTTGCCAGCAGCTAATAGAGCTGGGCCATCTGGGATAGCTAGACAGTCGGCAGCTGGGACAACTGGACAATCAACGACTGGGTTAGCTGGACAATTAACATCTGGGATAGCCAGACAGTCATCATCTGGGATACCTGCGTCGCCAATTACTGAACCCCCTGTGTTAGCAACATCTCGCCCATCTCGATTCTCGTCTGCGCCTGAGCCACCGAAAAAAAATAGCATTAGCTCTCAGATGTTATTGGACAGTCGAAATTTAGATCAAAAATCGGTAGTCGCCTTACTGAGCACATTGGTTCAAAAAGGGGCAGTTCTATCAGGTTAGTATAATCTTGCTGTACGTAGCTTGGCTTTGTTTCTTCCAGACAAGTTTATGTGGCTCTAGTTCGCAGGTTTTTGTGTTCATATTTAGACATAAATTGCTGAGGCTGTCTAGTGAACAATTTCTCTGTTTAACAATATCATTGTTTTTGAAATTTGTTTGTATTTTTTAAATTCTTCATTCTGTTTTGGCTTAAACAGCTAGGGTAGATTGCGTGCATTTTTCATAGTGAACGGCACTGATTCTGATTTAAAGTGCAATCGGAATAATGATTCCAGTTAGATTCTGATTCAAATCACGTAGTTATGATTTCCACTGCACTTTGCTAGATGCGCCAAATATTTTTTAGTTCTTCATTTACCTTCGATTTAGTTTCGTCATCGTGCGGCGAATACTTTTAGGCTAACTGTAACGGCATACAACTAAGAATAGTCGTTATTTTCAGCTGATGATTTTACGTCGGATCAAATTGTTCGACTGTTGACCGCAGTGAGCATTGGCGAGGAAACGCTTGATATTTTAAGTCGTGAGAATTTAACGGATCCGACTATACTTCAGTCGTTGAGTGTTGATGATTTAAAAGAACTCGGCGTTTCTATGGGTGACCGCAAACGGTTGTGCATGGTCATTAAGGTCCTGGGTGGAATGGATAAATAAAAAGTAGTTGATAATTATATGTTGTGTGGTAATTTTAAATTTTGTTTATGTTGTTCATTAGCCCAGCGAAGCGGCTGCCAACTAGGGTACCATGGGCACGTGTCTCGGTTCTTCGAATAATGGGGTCCATAAGGAGAGTTTAAAAAATTTTGTGTCTTTAACCGCTGCAGAGTTCTTTTGAGCTAACAACTGCGCAAATGCGCCATAGACGTATTTTTGGTGCTGCAAAAGTATTTTTGATTTTCTAAATTTTTTGACATTTTCCGAAAAAAATTATAATGACGTCATCATTACATTGTGAGAAACAAATAGGTTTTAAAATAGTGTTACAGGGTGACTGGTTTGGCGCTATAGAAGTATTTTTGGCGCAGTAAAATTTTGGCATAAGCTGAAAAAGAAAACATTGTCCATTTACTCGCATATACATGTCCCCGTTGTGAACAAGGTCTCTATCTAACAAGTTAGGGTAGTGGCTTGGAATTTAGCCGCGATACTGTATTCGCCTAGGCGTGTTCTTCCGTATAGAAACCTAAGCGAATGGACTATTTGAACAAAAGTAAAGAAACGTGTAGTCACATATGTATTATGCAAGCTTGTTGCATTTGTTGGCCTACAGGGGCAAGACGTCGAATTAGTTTGCGGTAAATCAAAATAGAAGCGTCGGTTTGGTCAGTGGGTATAGGTGCTATTCTTTTGTAATGGGATTTTTACAAGTAAGATCTACCAAGTTATTTTTCACGATTCGCTGTTTTGTACAAACTTTTATTGACATTTTAAGTGCGTATGAAAATTTCGTAAAAGTAGGTTTAGATTCTATATTACATTTTTTGCTTAGGCTTAGGAACTGACTTTTGCAACGCTTAGGCTTAGGAATACGGTTAATTTACTGTTACGCCCCTTAAAGTAGTCGTTTACCTGTTCCAATCAACGTTAGCGCAATTATTTTTACATTATTGCATGTCAATTATACAACCTTTGTTGTAAATAAATTTTTTGCTTACATTTTCCGTATTTTGTTTCTAAGATCTTTTGTGAGATGACAGGTGATGAGAGTTCTGCAATCGGACATGCACATCACTGAGTTGATATCTGCAAATTAGTCAAAAAATTGAACTTCCTGTTTGGAATATGAGATGTGATGAAAAGCCGAAAGTTGAAAAAGTTTTTGAATCGGACCGTTTTTGGACGAACGCCGACCGATGTGAGGTTTGTTTACAGCTCTTGAGAAATTTGGGAGAAATTTCAACGTTTGCTTAGCAGCTGTATTTGAATACTCATGTAAACTTCAAACATCTGCGTGCTTGAGGTAGAATTTGAATTTTTGAATTATGGCACTTTCTCTAAGCGGTTTTGTGTCGGAAATGAATTTACAGGCGTGTATTTGGTATTCAAAACATTTGTGCCGCTACTGTCCAACTTTTCATTCATTTAATTGTAGCCAAAGGTTATACTGTCCCGCTGAATGTCATATGATATTCGTTGAAATTCTGGAATATCATGATATTCGCATAAATGTCCCACAATATCACGTGACATACCGTCCCTTGTACACATCGCGCATTAGGCGTAGGGGTATGCTAATGCTGTTATTACAGCCCTAATCTATAGATTTGCTAGAAATAAACAAACAAATTTTTTTCGCAAAGCTTTATATTGTTTAATATACCTAATTTCGCGTCACCACCTCCGGTTGCACCCTGATCTGGCCCGTTACTTTTAGGGCCGTCCCGGTTTCTGGTGGGTATGGAAAAGAGTAGTCTTACATTCTAAACTACATTTGTTTGCTTAGCCTTAGGAACACACATTTTCAACGTTTAGGCTTAACCCTTTCTCATGAATATTTTCTATTTCCCCTGAGACCTTCTTTTACGCTAGGATTCGAACTACAGTGACTAGAGTGGGAGGCGTATACCATCACCACTCAGCTATAGCAGCTTGACGCTTGAGCCCGAGGGGGCTCTCAAGTGTTGTGGCGATTTAGTACTATTATGTATACGTGTTGCAATTGTTAAACACGGTGCGATATATATTATTTACTGTATATACACTGCGCTGAGTTGCCTATAGGCAACTCAGTGTGCGAAGGGGTTATAGATAGTAAACTGAGAATTTTTCGCTTAACCCTTTCTCACATGAATATTTTCTATTTCCCTTGGGACCTACTTTTACGCTAGGAATCGAACTCAAGTGACTGGAGTGGGAGGCGTATACCATCACCACTCAGCTATAGGAGCTTGACGCTCGAGTCCGAGAAGGCTCTCAAGTGTTGTGGTGATTTAGTACTATGTATACGTGTTGCAATTATTAAACACGGTGCGATATATAATATTTAACGTATATACACTGCGCTGAGTTGCCTATAGGTAACTCAATGTGAGAAGGAGTTAAAACTTGGAAAATCAAGCTTTAGCTTAAAGGCAATAAAAGTAACATTGGCCCAGATCTGTATCATTTTAGCGGTCCTGTTTCAGAAAACGTTCGATTATGGAGTACGTTTCTAGTACTACTACCACAGTGGCAACTATTTTATGTTGTGAGTGTGGCGTCGCAATACAGCCAAATCAAGCAAATATGTGTTTAGATTGTTTGAAGATGAAAGTCGATATCACTGAAGGTATCACTAAACAGGTGAGCTGTCGTTGGCACGCTTTTCAGTAAACTTCATCCGCCTATGTTGAGGATTTGAGTATTTTCGTAAAGTTTTGTTTGTGGCCAGTTGTAATGCAAGTACTAATTATTTTTTGAACATTTTAAAATTTTAGGTGGTGCTGTACCTGTGGTGTGGCGCTGTCCACTGCCGCATGTGCAACAAGTGCGTTGTCGAACGATGCCAGACGCCTAAAGTCGGCATTATGTTATTGTTCTTTTGCAGCGTAGATTTAAGTTAATTTTGCTGTCAAATAAGACGTTGCGCAGGTTGGGTATTTGTGTGATAATAGAATTTAGCTTCTATTTGCTCCGTTGTTAAGAATTTAGTACTGTTCCAGGCTCAGCTAACTTTCTGCCGCTTTTGTGAACGATACTTGTCGCCGCCAGCAACGTGGATTCCTGCTGCGCTGGAGTCAAAGGAATTGTTGCAGATTTGTTTGAAACGAATTAAAGGATTGGATAAAGTATGTAAATTTAAATAGTTGACAGACACAGTCGATTTGTACACTTAGTTCTGCCCGAGGCTAGATTATATTGTGCTAAATATGATATGCGACATATCTGGGTTTAATCGGATTTCCTGTAAAATTTCTATTCCTGTTGCGGTTTCCTGGTCCCTCATTGAAAGACGTAGGAACCGGAATTGTTACAGTTTTGTGGCAAATTATGAAGAATCCACTCAGCAATAAAAATTTACGTCGTAAAGTTTTTAGTGTAACACAATTTCGTTCCACAACGCACATTTTCTTTGCACATTCTTTTTATTTTAAATTTTTTAACGCATATTGTAGAACTTTGAAAATTGGCAAATGAAAACACAAAACAGTTGACGAACAATATATTTTATTATCCGTTATAGTCAATTAACAGTATTCGTGGTGCAATATATTTTGCAATTCCTGTTCTTGTCACTTCGAAAATATGAATTCCTCTTCTGGAGAAAAAATAAATCTTGCTCGGTTCCTGCATCCAGAGAAACAGTTCCTGTTGGAACTCTGCGCCTTATGTTATTTAATGTTTCAGGTTCGCTTAATTGATGCCGGTTTTGTTTGGACCGAACCACATTCTAAACGTCTCAAAGTACGAAGCTTGAGTTTATTGTCAATCAAACTAGATAAGTTGTTTGTATTGAGATTTACACTGTACGTATTTGTGCACATAGTCGTCTGATTGGGTCATACGCACAACTACAATTCAAGTGGATACGTTAGTGTGTGTAGTCATCGTGAAGCTGTCGTTTCTTTGGTGTAAAAAATTACCTTTATCCGTGTTTACTATCACACTATCACACAGCGCACGTACTGGTTGTTTTCAAAAAATATCTAGCGGTAGGCGATATAGTATTTAAAATGTTTGTGTTTTATGTGATTGGGTTTTCAGGTGAAATTAACCATACAGCAACAAGTACTAAACGGTCTGACAGTTCAGCAAGTCTTTCTGATTGAATTTATTGTTCTCAGTCAAATGTGTGATCAATGTCATAAAATTGAAGCGAAGGACTATTGGAGATCTGTTGTTCAGGTACGTAGAATTATTTAGAATGATTAATGGGAAGAGTATACGAATTACGGTCATGGACAGAATTATCTACTGTCGCGATTGCGTTTCAAATGCGAGGGTATATTAGATTTGATTGCTCGTAATTTGAACGCAATCTCTTACAATACAAATTTTGATTACTTGTAATTTCCTCTTTGGCAAATGCGTCTGAATCATAATGAGTATCTGGTATCGTAGTATTCAATGCAAAAGTCGGTTGTGAATAGGAAATCGCGATCACAGTTGCAGTGTGACAGCGCATATGGCGAACTATTTTGCGGGCTTCCCTTTTCTACCCAAAATACAGTTTAACTTTAATGTCGTGTTTTATTAAAGGCACTGCACAAAAAGACAATGCCCTACTTACAACAGTACTTATATCCAACTATTTTATAAACTTCGCTTTTCTACACGAAGTGGTTTAGTGTTTAATTGTTAATTTCAGGTCAGACAAAAACTTCCTTTACTGTTTAATTGTTAATTTCAGGTTCGACAAAAAGTGACACACAAAAAGACACTGTTCTATTTAGAACAACTAATCCTGAAGCACAATGCTCATAAATCAACAACTGGTATCATGCCAACATCCGCAGGAATTGACTTTTTCTTTGCGAACAAACAAGACGGACAGAAAATGGTGGATTTCGTTCAAACTGTGTTGCCTGCTAGGTGAGTGATACACGCTGAAGCAAGAGTTTTGATATGAGTAAGTTTTTGCGTGTAGCCGACACTTATATCACTATTATAGATTATGTTAAGAACAAAATTATATACATTTGAAACGAAGTTGAGAACGCCTGTGTGCTTCTTGTTTCAGCAGTAGTTACAATTGATTATTAGTCAGTGCTTTCTGTTGGTTGTGGAAAGTAGTGGAGTAGATTGTTTTCGTATGTGTATTTTGCTGAACAAATTGAATGAATGAATCTATGATCATAATGATTCTTTGCTGGTCCCAGTATTTTATTTCGGGGGAGGCGGACCTTTAATACATTTTATTTCTATATTTTTATGTGTTGTTTGAACTGTCTCTTGTTTTTCTGCCAACATTTATTCAGATGTATACAAATGTTTCGGGACGAACCCTCTGTGACTTTAGTTGCATTATCTATATTTTTCTAGATTTAAAACAGCTCAAGAACTGGTTTCGCACGATACGCATAACAATACGTACGACTATAAGCATACATTCTCTGTTTCGTTGGCTCCTATCTGTAAAGACAGCTTGGTTTGTCTTCCAAAAAAGCTCGCCCAAACGCTTGGAAATTTGTCGCAAATTTGTGTTTGTCATCGCGTGTCGAATCTGTTACATTTGGTCGATCCTTCTACGTGCCAAATTGCTGAGTTGTCACCTGCGGTATACTGGAGATCTCCATTTGAGGTACAAAATAGTTTAGGTGATGTTAATGGCAGGGTACAACCGGAATTCCGCTTCCGGTTTCGGCATTTTTTCACCTTCCGGTTCCGGTAAATTTTTACCGGATTTAAAAATTCCGGTGTTATAATTTGGCCGTTTTCTTAATTTTGCTAGTTTTTAAGAATCTCTTTTGAAAGCCACTTGTACTCCGAATATAAGCCATTGATGGTGGATTTCACTTCAGTCGACGACGAAAATCTAAAATACAACAAATAAAATAAATAGCTATGTTCGACTAAGGTTGTTTCATAAATAAAAAAGCAAAAAATACGATTAAATGAAATGTTTGCTGAAATCCATTTTTCACTTTCCGGTTCCGGTTCCGGTAAATTGTAATTCCGGTCGCACCCTGGTTAATGGTGTTCAGATGTTGTTAATTGTTTTGTTATGATATCCTAGGCCAAACTGCTTGGTTTAGACTAATTTGTAACCAATTAGCAATTTAAAGATTTATCCTTTAGCTACACAGTAAAGTCCAACCAACGCTGGTTGGTTCTGTTTACATAGAATAGCAAATTGGTCTGTGCCAATTATCACATAATTGGCCTAAAAGCAGATTGGCCTACGATATTGGAAAACACATGGTAGGAGGTCCCAAGGCCCTGACCCCCCTTACCCCGAAATTTTTCAGTGCTTACAGTGAAAATTGCGCGCTCTAATTTTAGGCAGTTATGCATTCAAATCAATTGGTTGAATTCACCGTTATCGATATTGAACCTGCTGCTGTACCACACGCCTCTGGCCGTGGGCACGTGTCTGGAAGGCACGTGCTAGCGGATGCGTGGGTAGCTAGAAGTTGTGATCTGGGTAAGCCTGATGTGAGCGAAATTAGCACCAAAACACATCTTGGTCATTTGTTATCGGTTGGCGATGCAGTGCTCGGCTACGATTTGGCAAACGCAAATAGCAATAACGATACTTTGGCTGCGATGAAACCAGAATATGTGCCAGATGTGGTGTTAGTGAAAAAGGTATGGGGGTGTAGTAATGTGTTTAGGTTTTTGAAACGGTCTATAAGCGAACATGGATACGTATTTTGCAGGGTTCCAACAGGAACTAAACTTTGCTGGAACAGGAACAGGAACCGGAATTTGAAAATACTTTTCGTCACCGAATTACTGTTGGACTGTTTAAAAAACTTGGCAAAAAAATTGCTTGAGTGAATTTTCAGCTATTTGATCATCAAAATTTGCGAAAACCCATCACAGACAGTTTATTAACAAAATTGACCTAATTCCAAAAACACTCGTTTCGAAATAAATTACTGTGACCAACTTTAAACAATCTGTATACGTCAATTGATTTGAATTTGTGCCTTGAATTAATTATTATACATACATGTGACAAAGGGTTCAGTGCTATAAAGATTTTGTTAAATTATGTCATGGTCTTGGGATTGTAACGAGACTCACCGAGGATTTTTTACACCAATATGGGTACAAGCAGGGCTCCAACGGGAACTAAATTTGGCCGGAACAGGAACAGGAATCGAATTTCTCTGCAGGAACTGGAACAGGAACCGGAAATTGAATTAGTTTTAATCGCCAAATTACCGTTGAACTTTTCAGAAAACTTGCTAAAAATGGCATTAGCGTATTTTCAGCTATTTCATCATCATGCGAAAACAAGCCATACACAGTTTATTGACAAAATTGAGCTGATGGCAAAAACACTCATTTCGAAATAACAATTTTTCAAAGACAAAGTTTTCAGTATTTAAATGATTATTAATAATTTGACGCAAAATCGTAAAAATTCAGGTGCCTGCATCTTTGAATGCAGGAACAGGAACAGGAATTGAATTTTTGCAGGAATTGCGGCTGAAACAGGAATTCCGGTTGAACCCTGGTTACAAGCAATCTAATTTGAGTACTGGAGGGTAGGGATGCGAGTAATAGATGGTTTTGGGTGCAACGAATGTGAATAAGTTGTTTACAAACCTCCAAAACCAATAATTCAGTAGTTAATACGTAATGGCTAATATGCATATTAGCTTAACTGATAAACCTAATTCAACACTTTTTCAATTATTTCACTGATCATCACGGTTACAAACAACAAATTAGTACTAAATGATTTTTTGGTGCGAGAAATCTGTATAGATTGTTTATAATACTAGATCAGTGAATGGTTAGCTAATAACTAAATAGCATATTAGCTTAATTGGAAAGTAAGTGGGTCAAACTATCCGTTTGTGCTTTATAAGATTGGAATGTTTAACTACTGTTTAAAACTAAGTGTATCTGAGTTTCGCTCAATACATGTTTTTCCACTACGACTGGTTCATAAAGTGTTGAGGAGTTAAAACTTATTGGGTTTTAGTGGACGTTAGACTAATGGTGCTTTGTAGCTCAGTGATACTGCTTGGTGTGGAAAGTTAAATTGCTAAAACAACGCTACTTTGCAATAGACCTTGCTACTGTTAGTTCTGTAAAGAGGTTATTTGTTTTTTGTTGTTTTAGGTTTATGCAAGCCGAGCAAAGCGCAACAAAAAACGAAATTGGCAACTGAAACACATTTCTAAAGATGGCATGATCGCGTCTGCGGACGGCAATGATTATGAAGAATTTTTAGAAGATTTAGAAGAAGACAGAGCTTATCGGGAACGTGTGAACATTTATCGTAAACCAAATGGGCCGTCGACTGCCATTACCGTGGAACAAACTTCGAATGTCGGAAATACACAAGACATTGATGACGAAGGTGAAATTCCGACGATAAGTTTGCAAGAAATGTTGGATGATTTGCAGATAGAAGATGTCGAGATGGATAGCGATGCGGAAACGTAGCATTTTGCGTTTGACATTGTTGCAATTGCTCAATATCTCAGCTTACGTTTACTTTCGACCTTTAGCTTGAAATTTGATTTGAGATGAAAATGGAAAATATTCACACGGGGAAAGTTTAACCAAATATTTTCAGGCACTGTGTTTAATATTGTATACTTTTCGTATCAGAGTTTTTATTGAATTTGATTGTTAAATTCTATTAAATTTGATCGCGTTTGTATTTTTGTTCGAGCGTGCGATCGGCGTGGGAAAAGATTTATATGCCGTAATTTTTTTAAGTGATGCATCCTATAGATTATAAAAACTTTGATTTATACTTGTCAAGGTTTAATCCAGATTTTCGCCTGAGCGAAACGAACCTCTAGGAAGAAAATTGGACAGTATTATATATATATTTTTTTTCGCAATTTCCTCAAGAAACAATGCAGTAGATGGCTTCCAGTTCATCTATGATTAGGCTTGGGTTTAGACTTTAACCTTGATTTGCGTAATATGTACGTGTATAGGTAAAGGTTATCCTTTAAAGAATAGCGATCTGGCTTTTGCTTGGTTGTTCATCAAGGTTACTGGTCCATCATATTCATTGCCCAATATTTGTGATTTGAAGTGCAAAATCAGTAAAATTGCGAATCGGCCATTGTGTTGCAAAATGAAACTTCAAAAAAGTAAAAGATTGTTTCCAGAGTCTAGAAAAGCTTATCTTCCAGCTAAGAGATGTGTTTCTCTTCAAGTTCATGTCAAGTTTTGGTGTTTTACAACTATTTACTAGCTATGAACAATGATTTTTGCTGGACACGAATTGCATAGACGGTGTACATCTCTATTTATCCTTTGTGATTAAACAAATTCAATTCAGCTTCAGACCAATTCGAAAAAGTCTCTCATTGTTAAAATTTTAAATTTGATTGTTTCTATAGGGTAAATGGTTGGTCGTATTTGTATCATAGGTGCTGGGGCTGCGGGTCTTTGTACGGCGCATCAAGCCGTTTTATATAGTGGTACTCCGATTGTGTACGAACAAACTGAAACCGTTGGTGGAACATGGGTGTACACGGAGCGTACAAAATGTGACGATTTCGGATTGCCAATACATTCGAGCATGTATCAAAATATGAGGTAAACTATTAGTATACGCAGTACTTGTCGTGTGGCGTCGGACGGCGTCGAACATCAAAAAATTTTCGTTTACAAATTGATATGCTGTCCCATAGGGTAGTAAACGCTCGTTGTACGCCGAACGTCACCAAAAGTATAGCACCATCCTTAGTATCGTTACTAGCTGTATGTTCTCAGCAATGCATAGCATATATCTATGCTATGCTTCCAGTTGGAGATACGTCTCGTAGCTTTCTAACCGGTGAATTCTATTTCTGAAAGTAACAATTTTTCTGACGTAGCAAAAACTATATACCATGGTGCAAACAGGGATTGAAAAAACGTGCAGTTACAAAGATATATGTTAGCTGTGAAAAATTTATTTACGCTTGAATGTATAAATTTACACTAGTGCGGCGGAATCTACGACAATGTGTCGACCGGATATACCTATAGCTTGTCGTCTGGCAGCATCCTAAGCATAAGACTAAGTTAGTGAATGGGCAACAAATTGTCAAGCAGATGTGATTGTGGATTGCAAGTTTCCGGTCGTACAAGTTGTCAGGCATCGAATTGTCGTTGTACCGGTGTGACGACGACTCCACCGAATTCTTGGCTACGAACATGGGTTTTCTAGTGAAGCGTAAATTTTGACATTTTAATTTCAGGACCAACCTACCCAAGGAAGCCATGGCGTTTCCGGATTTTGCGTTTCCGAAGGAAGGTCGTTCTTTTTTGCATCACAGTACTGTTTATCAATATTTGAAGGATTACGCGACCCATTTTGATCTGTATAAATTTATCAAGGTATATTTAGTAAAAAGATGCACAGAATCAGTCTTTTTATTGAAATAAAAAATAGGTTTGTAAAGTGTCGGCACGTTTTGATCATTAGAATGATCAGTCTTTAAATATTGTCAACTACTCGGTACAGCTCTGATTACATAAAATGGCCATTGTAAAGAACAGGAGCGAAACAGTATTATAAGCATATTCCTAAGCCTAAGTAAAGCAAAAAACTAATCTAAAGCTTAAACTTACTCTATTACATTCCGACAGAAAAACGTTCCGCGCCTGATCTTTACATTGGCCAATAAAATAAAATAAAAGCAAGAGTGCATGATGATACTATTTAACAAGAGTATGCAACAGGGTACATACTGTGTAGCAAGAATTTACTCAGTCCGCGTTGTGTTTTTGGCCTACATCATCTGCGCAAAACTGGCTAGTTAGTATATTTTATGATCAGTTGAACAAGCCGAATCGAATGATACCATTTTTAACGTTGAGTTGCGTGGTTTTGCACCAAAAATGTCGGCTTTTTTTAGTTTCGTCACTTAGTCATTAATGTGCGTCCGGTAGTAGATTCTGGTCAAACTGCAATGGCAGTAGATGTTTACAAACCAAAATGGATTGTTACTAGTCAAAATGTAGAAACACGAAAATTTGACGAACAAATGTTTGATGCCGTGTTTGTATGCAACGGGTGAGTGGATTATGGTAGGGATACGTGTTTGTATGCAACGGGTGAGTGGATTATGGTACGGATACGTGTTTGTATGCAACGGGTGAGTGGATTACGGTACGGATACGTGTTTGTATGCAACGGGTGAGTGGATTATGGTAGGGATACGTGTTTGTATGCAACAGGTGAGTGGATTATGGTAGGGATACGTGTTTGTATGCAACGGGTGAGTGGATTATGGTAGGGATACGTGTTTGTATGCAACGGGTGAGTGGATTATGGTAGGGATACGCGTTTGTATGCGACGGGTGAGTGGATTATGGTAGGACTGAAGGTTTGACTTTGATGAGAACGCCCATCTTTTTATGCAATTTTTTTGTGCTCAAACCGAAATTCCTGTTGTGAGTTAAAGATGTGACATTTACACTGGCCCGTAGCCAGGTCACCTTCGTAGATGAGGAAGCTAAATACTGTTCAAGAGTGGCATACAAAGGTTTTCGATGACTTACAAACAAGATTGAAAATTTTCTAGAGGATGGAGGCAAAATTCTTCCAGGATACCTGAGCCCCTCCTTCCTACCCTGGAAACCCCTCTGTCTACGGGCCCGTTTTTACACGAATTGCACTGTGTACTTTAACCGGAAGGAATCGTGGTAAAAGCAGAAAACAATTTTCGCGTTTTGAAAAAAGCGTTTATATTGATGCTAAATATAGCATTTTGACAAATACTATAGGGTGGTTTTGCCCCAGTAACGATTTTCTGCGCTTACAATAAAAGGTTTTCCCAGTGATGACATATCGAACGTGAAAAGCGTTTAAAATACAATTTGTTTCTGACCCGATTCCTATTTGTGATATATTAACGTATTGAAAATTTATCCACAATGTCATGACTATATACACCAAATGACATTTGAGTGGGGTAGTGCGCTGCACACTGAAATATTTTTAGCTTCACTGCGTTGCATTTTTAGCCACAGTGTGCAGCGCACTACCGCCTCAAAAGTCACCTGGTATACGCATGATATTGTGGAAATTGCATAATGCTATTGTAGTCGCCTGTTTAAAATTGTATGTACGTTTCAGACATTATTCCGTTCCTGATTACCCTGAAATTAGCGGTTTAGAAACGTTTTCTGGTCTACTACTGCATAGTCATAGCTATCGGTGTCCGGAACCGTTTACAGGATTACGGGTGGCGTGTCTTGGGGCTGGACCCTCTGGATGTGATATTGCGCTTGAATTGGCTACTGTCGCCAAGCAGGTAGGTTGTATTGCAGTTTGAATTTAAAAAATTCCAGTGAATTTAGTTTGGAAAATGTTAAGAAAGTTATTTTTTTTACTGTTGGACTCGTTGTTATGCACGATATCAGTTAACAGAATGTAGGCTAAATTGAGATATAACCACAGTACGAACAAGTGGTCGATATATTTCTTCGGACGTGGAAATGAAGCGAAATTACGCAGCTAAAATGATGTTGAATTTTGCTGAGGCATAATTTGTTATAAGCTTTGTTTGGGCGACACCTCACGTTCACTATCTGCAGCTGGAAGAGTCAGAGCCGAACGCGGGGGTCAATTTTGTGCCGGTGTTGTGCCATATTTTTCTTCTGTCGTATTTTGTTCATTTCGAGTGCCATACTGCCAGCTTCCATATTGTATACCTCGTCATATTTTCCCGTCGATGTCGTACTTTTTGGACTCTTAACGCTTGGAAAATACTTAAGTTTTCGAAGATACCTCAGGACGGTTTATCGTTGAAGTTTTCTATTTTATATTCTACTCAAACAGCACAGTAGGCGTTTAATTATTATATGAGTGTCGGCATATTTCAAAGAGCATCGTTGAACGTAAGACTATTTCATCAAGTTCTGGGGCAAGTGATAGGTTGATTTGCATCTATTGTGCAATCGTTATTAGCAGACGAAGACGGAAGACAAACCAGACTAACGCAGCGTCATTAAGATAACGCGAATTTGTATTTGTTCGAAAACCGATTACGTTCTTAGATATATAACGGGTTCAGTTAATGTCATTGCTTTTAATATAGTGTATGCTATCTGGTTAACAACGGTTCCTGGTTTGTGTAAAAATTCACTATCTGGTTCTGGGTCTGGTATCCTGTATTTTGACATCCGGTCTTATGTTACATCGGAAACGGAGGAAATATGGCAATGTGGACAATATGGCAAAGAGAAATATAATGGACTCGGTGGGATGGATACGGCACGGCAACAACGGTGGCAGCGATACCGGAACTGAAGACGAAAGGCAGTCAGTTTGTTACAGCCTGCCCAGTTATAAGGATTGGATCAAAATTTGCAAAAAATCGTATTGACAAAATATGCATACAGCAGGCTTGCAGCAGATATATATGGCTGTGACTAAATATCTAAGAGTAAATTTAGCTAATCGGCATTTTTTATTTCAAACCTGTCTTAATTAACATTATATATTAAACGCGTATTGTTTTAGGTTTACTTATGTCATAACAAAGAGCCGCTGAAATCACCGCTGCCTGAAAACGTTGCCCAAACGGCCGGCATTCAATCAATAATTGGACCGCAGGAGGCCGCGTTGAAGGACGGTTGTTGTGTTGCCTTGGACGCAATTGTACTATGTACCGGCTACGAATATAGTTTTCCGTTTTTAAATTTAAAAAGTTGCAATTCAACGACGCATAAAACGGAAGTTCCGATTGAAATCACACAACGCGGGCGTCGAGTAGCACCGTTGTACGAACACTGTTTGCATCCGGAATTGCAAAATTTGTTTTTTATTGGACTTTTCACGGTGGTACTGCCGTTTCCGTTGTTCGATACGCAGGTAATGCTGGGGTGGGGGGGGGCTAAGTAGGTTGTGTAGGGGGTGTAGAAGCATCAAGTTTTTTAGTAATTTTTGTATTTAGGTACTATCGTGTTTTTAGTAATTCTGAAGTTTAAAAATGTTTCAGTTTTTGGAGCAAATACTGTAGTGACCCGAATAAGAGGATGGAGGTAGTAAGAGGGGGTCGCCAATTTGAGTCCCAAACAATAGGAGTCCGTGTCCTTAATAAGTGTCCGTAAGCTGATAGAGTCTCTAAACTGTAATTAGAGTTCATAAATGTCAATTATCCCTAATTGTAGTGCATAAATGCCTCCAGGAACAAATAATTTGAGTTCGAAACTTTGAAGTGTACTTAAATTTTGAAAGTACATCCCTAAGTATAACCTTGCATGATCGCTCAAACTATTGACACAAGACAAATAAACGCTTAATACAACGGATAGTGCCAGTACCGTATAAATATCAGCAATAAAGGGTGGCGGAGTGTGTTTTAAAAATAAATAACTGTCCGTAACCGAATAACAGAGGGGTACCCTCTGGAGAGGTCAAATAAATAACAGTCCTCCTCTGGTTCGGGTCACTACAGTATGCAGTAAAAATTTGATTTTTACGTTCAATATTGATTTATTTTACACGGTTAAATGGTCGTGTTGTGCACTTATGTGCTATGACCGTATTCTCAAATGTCTGTAGCACCTATCACCACTTTATCATAGATCTTGTTTCTGTGCCAGATTTAAAATTTACAACCGCACCAGTTTGTCAGTTTGAAAACCTATTAATACCAACTGGTGATCGATGCTATACACATTTGAGAATATGGGCGCTAATTAGAACAATAAAATGTAACTTTGTGGCATACCAGTTGTGTGGGGAGTCCCTCTAAGTCAATGTTAGGTAATTTTTGTTTCGTTAACAATATATATTCCAATTTAACGGTTTGAGGCCGACAAGTTTATTGTATTTCAGGTGCGATTTTGCCTTCAAATTCTTTCTGGCGCAGCAAAGCTTCCGTCACCAGAAACAATGTTTCGTGCAATTGAGAAAGATTGTGATTATCGTAGGAATAAGCTTGGCTTACCTGCTCATAAAGCTCATTATTTGGGTCATCCAGGCCAATGGGAGTATGCCGAGCGTCTGTGTAAAACTGCTCAAATGACTAATCTTGTGAAACCAGCAGTTTCCAAGTTATACGGACACGTTCATTCCTTGAGATGTGTCAATTTGACTCGATACAAAAATGTTAATTTTCGAATTTGTGACGATGAAAATTTTGAAGAGATTTAGGTCGTTATATTGCGCTAGTTTGCATTAAAGGATGTTTTTCATATTTGACTTGGTGCGTTTTTATTATGTATGCATGATGTAATATGTATATATATTTAATATATAATATATATGTATATAATATAGATATATAATATACATAGTTATCTTTTGATTGCATTATTATAATTCGTGTTTTACTTTGTTTAAGTAAAGTTTTAATTACTTAATCTGTTGCAATTCTCGACCGCAAGTAAACGTAAAGAGCAAAATTTTCTGCTCTATTGATTTTGGGCGGACACAGAGTATTTTGAGCTTCGCCAAACTTTTTACAAAATCTCGCCAATTTTTCCCTTAAATTGTACCAAATGTTAGAACGAAACGTACCAAACCAATGACTTCTGTAGAACTATGCGAATTTTCATTACAGAATTTTTCGGAACCTACAGCAGCAATTTTACCGGAACCGGAGGCAGCCTTTCGGTTGTACCCTTTAAATACCATTTGACTCAGCACAACAAGCCGCGTCGAATGATGCTTTAATTTAAACTTTTTGACCAAAAAAATTTGGGGTCCCGAGTGGGAAGCTTGGGACTTTGAAAAAATCAAAATTTTTCAAAAATTCTGATTTAGGCGTGGAATGATCAGTGGACGTCTTGAAAAGCTCAACTATGCAAAAAATTTTAAAATCGAACCATTTTTAGACACGCGAGCAGCTGGGGATAACCGAAAAGACCCTGCTTTAACGTAGGACTTGACCCCACCACACTGAGTGAATGAGGGACTTTTCAGTTGCACCTGTATTTGTGCCAACAGTTTGGGATCACTAAACAACTATAAAATATATGTTTGATACGTACAAGTTTCACGGTTGCCATGCCAAATTAAACCTAATGGTTCAATGTTTATTGGCAAAAGTACGTATGATGGCGAGTGTTTCAACGACTGCTGTTGCAAAATCCGAGCTTCGAAAAGCGATAGCGGCCAAAATACAACAACTTTCAAGTGAAGAAATTACGCGACAAAGCAATGCCGTCTATGAGCAGGTAAAACAACGCTGTGCTCAGAATTTTCTGTGTCAGTTTAAGTTATCCTAAACCGTTGTATTTGAAACTTGCTCATATTTAAGTATACTTTTAGCAACTAATTCCAAACGATGTACGTGAAATCAATACCAGTGTCGGAGCAGACACACAGCAAAAAATGATGAGTCAGATTGACTCTCTCCGAAATAGGCTCTACGGGACTACACAAATTGAGTCAAAATTCGACTCCGGCAGAGTCAAATTCGATTAACTGAGTCGCATGTTTGACTCTGGCTGAGTCGAATTTGACTCAGTTTGTGTAGTCCCGTAGAGCCTATTTCGGAGAGAGTCAATTTGACTCACCATATTTTGCTGTGCAGGGGCGGGTCTCTCCCAAGCTTTAGGGTGGGCCCCACCAGCGTAGATGTAGAAACAGAATTTATCGATGTTTTGATCTAAGGCTGTTCGACTTCATGCTCGTGTTTGATAGCTGTCGGACACCCTTTCAAAACTGTGTAAAACACAAAAGTTGAAAATAATGGATCTAGAAAGTGAAGTCATCTTTAAAATGAAACAAACTTCGCGCGCAGTGCGAAAGTTTTTTGACATTTTCTTTTCAAGTAGCTAAACAGCTCATATTTTAGATAAAACCTGTTACAATCTGCATATGCTCCAACCAGGGGAGACAGCACAAGGCGCGCCTCACTTAAAAATTTCTTTAATTTCCTTCTTCAGTATTTCGTTTCACAAGAGTTATCTTAAGTAAAATTGTAAACCAGCGAGTGTAGCGAGCGAGAACATTTGTTAGCATTTAGCAGCGTGGTGCTAATTGTAAGGCCTGTGTACTGCCAAAGTCATTGAAAAAATCGCGGAAAGGCAGGGTTGTGTCAAATTTGCGAGTGATGCGAGCCGAGCAAGAAGCCAGACGCATTTCAAAATTCCGGCGGTTTTTTGTTTTATCCGTTAGACAGGGGTCCCTATACGGGTGGGATCGCCCAAATGGGGGTATTGAGAGTGGGTGCTCCGGCCCTGATCAATACACAACGCAATGTGTTTTGTGCAGTATAAAATCGTATACTGAATATTGACAGTAAGTAAGACGTCTCACACTTTTAGCTGAAAGCCTGAGTATTTTGATTGAGTAGGTTGTGGGTAACTTAGAAAATTTGAGGTGTCAAAGCTTTTAACTTACTTAGAGCTTTTCAATGTTCAAACATTTCGGCAAGGGTCATGAAGCCGTCAGGGCCAATGTAAACAACGCACCCGTAACAGTAGTACAAGCATATTCCTAAGTCTAAGTAAAAAAGCCAAACAACTGATCTAAAGCTTAAGCTTACTCTATTGCAATCCCGTAGAAAAACGGTCTTCGTTTGATCTTTACATGAGCTAATGTCAGTATTTTTCGTACCATTTTTTTGAGTTTATTTTAAGTTGATTCAAAAACGCGAATTTCAAAACGCATCGCGTGTTTCGGTATATTTAAGCACATCAACTGAACTGGATACAACTAAAATACTTGAAGTGATGTTTCAATCAAACAAGTCTGTATTTGTGCCCAGGTTCGTCCATAATAGTTTGTATTTAAATATGTACGCATAGATGCATAAAAATTGTCCACCTACCACCATAACACTTGCGTCACAAACGATGCTATAACCAGGGCCTGATGGCAACACACAGTGTAATTGGATAACAAGGACAAAACAGAGTCCCTGGGTAGGGAGTACTGACTACACGCAAACTCTCGCTGCAGCTTCTGTAAACTATTTGCGGTTTGTGTGAAAGGATTTTGAATTTCTTCGTGCAAAGTTTCTGGTAAAACAAATGTACAACAATAATCCCTAATGGTATCCTTCTAACAAAGTTTCTTAACCCTTTCTCACATGAATATTTTCTATTTCCCCTGAGACCTACTTTTATGCTAGGATTCGAACTCCAGTGACTGGAGTGGGAAGCGTATACCATCACCACTCAGCTATAGGAGCTTGACGCTCGAGCCCGAGGGGGCTCTCACGTCTTGTGATGATTTAGTACTATGTATAACGTATATACACTGCGCTGAGTTGCCTATAGGCAACTCAATGTGAGAAGGGGTTAAAGTGACATAGGTCCATACCCAGAATCGGACTGTTTTACAGTAGTACGAGAATTATTACGTTGATGACCCATTAGGACTTAATAATGTTAAGAAGTAAGTACTTTCTTACCGAATTAATTATATTAAAGCGGGCCCGTAGCAAAGGTGGGGGGCAATGGGCTGAGCCCCCTGGAAAAAATTTTCCTCCCCCTTAGAAAATTTTCAACCTTGCTTGTAAGTCATTGAAAACCCTTGAATGTCCCTCCTGATAATTTTTCGGCCTCCACTAGCAAGGTGACCTGGCTACTGGCCTGTAATATCGTTTACTGTATACGTACTGCAACTCGCTTTTGCGTAATGTTAACAAAAAGTTCTTCCTAAAATTATTAAAGGTAAAATTTTGACAAGATAAAAATTATGTCATAATATCTACTCTTTATTTTTCGTAGATATTGCAATTTATACACTTCCGTTCAAAAATGCCAAATATGCATTATCTCGTGACGTTTGGGCTGTGATAGGCAAGGGCGGGTGTCATATATATGTATCGGATACCGCCGATAGACCTTCATAAAGTCAAAGTTTTGCAGTGGAACTTGAAGCTAAAATTGAATCCGGCTTCTATGTCGCTTCGCTCGTTTGTTTTTTCTCGCTATTTTGCCTCTGTTGAGCACTTGATTGCCACGCCATGAATTTTTTCTATTCCCCCGGACGAACGCAAATACTCGAAACGAAAGATTTCTACGAAAACTATCCTAAATACTAATAAGTCTAAGTAATCTCAAGGTTGAAAATTTTCTAGGGTGGCCATAGTTCAAGATCAGTTTTCAACACTATAGCCAAAACACCGACAAACTATTTGGGCTGCACCCGGAAAATAGTAAATTATAGAGGCGAGTTTATCAGGTCGGTTCAACATCGGCAACTTTTGAAGACATGGTCATTTTCGTGGGAGGTGTCATCGTGGGTGGGGTTCTCAAGGGAGTCGGATTCCCAGCCGCGACATTATGGATCCGGTACTTGTAATAGCATACGTGTAGGGCTATTTGACTAAATAACATATTTGCCACTTTTGCAGTCATGGTTATTTTTGTGGGAGGTGCCCTCGGGGGGGAGGGGGTCGGATTCCCCAGCGAAAAATTATTAATCTGTCACTGGTGATAGGATATATCGGGCTACTTGATGACTAAACAAATATTTGTATTCATCGAATCATCGCTGACTAAACGTGTCGAGATAAATACGTTATTTGGCGTTTCCTAACGGAAGTAAATTGTCAAATCTATACATGACAAAACATTTTTGTTTATCTGGTCAAAATTTTGTCTTAATCTTGAGTTCAGCTAATATTTAAATCGGCAAATTCAAGTTACGATACCAATAAATAGCAGCCTGGCTAAACAAATGGTTGAGTGTATTGATTTGGACACTTAACTGAAATGATAATCGATATTTCAGGTTTAAGAAAGGGTGTCGGACGATGGAAATGTTGAAATTGAATTCGATGTCAGATTACAATTCGCTTCCTGAAACGATGTGGCACATTAAGCAACCAGCGCTTGACGATGATACGCGTGAAAACGTTATGACCAAAGGTGAGTGTATTGGGCCCATGAGGAAGACTATGAGACTTAGAGACCGAGAGTCTTTGGTTCAGGATTATTAAGGTTAAGTTTAGGCTCACTGGACATACCCGAATAAATTAACACTGACGGCAATTTTTGCAAAATTTTGTAATTACAAATTTTCAAAAATTGCACACTCAGATTTTTGGATAATATTTTAGCCATGTAAATTTTTTGATAAATTTGATATTTTCTGGCAAGACAACAAGAAGCCCACTTTTCGGTGAAATTTTGAGTACGTATTTTTACTGAAACATGTTATCTATATAATTAAACCTGAAACGCCTCGTCACAAGCGTATTTTGAGCAACGTTCCAGCTGATTTTTATAATCGTATGCAAATTAAATGTCTGACTAAGTTTTGTCTAATATATAATTTTAGTGATTGTATATCTTTTGTTTATGTATGGTTTTTTTAAGATTTTAAAAGTTGCACTCCTGCATTTTTGCGGTAAATATGTTTGCGTCTGTTGCAAATATTGCAACCACATTGACTAGTAATATTAATGATCTATATAATGTAGAATTTGTATCAACGTCAAACTAAACCATATACGTAAATTAACTTGTAGGTTTGTCGAGACAAACTCCATTAGGTTGTGTAAACTATCACTTCTTACATAACCAGCTTTAAGTCACTAAGGGAAACTCATGTTCTTTTTTAGAAAATGCATCCTTGAGTATTAATTTAAATATTAAACTTGTTATCGAAACGAAAGGTTAATAATAGTTTCTGGTTTTGTCAGACTATTAATCTGTTGTCTTCGTAGTGGTGTCAAGTTTTTGCTGTAGTTTTGTTTAATTATTGTTTTTAGATTGAGTTTCAAATATTAAACTATATTAATCAGCTGTTTGAGTTTAATTTAAATACAATTCCTGTTCGCGTATACCGTACGCTGCGAGCTTGAGGTAGGGAACGTGCAGCGTACCCTCTCAAACTTTGGTGGTTCGGTTTGTAAGCGAATGACGAAGTATGTATTCTGTATTTGAATATCATATATTGCAATCAGGGTGCGAGCGGAATTACAATTTACTGGAATCGGAATTTAATAAAATTGCCGGGACGTGAATTCCGCTGGCACTCTAATTGTCATCTGATTGGGACATTACCCGCTAGTCAACGCGGGTCGGGTAAACAATTTCAGGTGCTGGTATACCGGCGGGTAACGATTTTTGTCACGCGGGTAAAAAATTCATAGTTTTTACCCCCCGCGGTAAACTTTAAAGCTTTAAGGTGGAAACCTACGCTATTGCTTGTTTTATTTCTGGTCAGGTGCTGTCTGTGCTTTATTTAACTGCGTTTGAAATTTTGCTGTTTCTAGTAAAATTTCATTTGTAAAATTCATTGAATGTATATCGCAAAACGTCATTAACGCGCAAATCACCAGCGATCTTTAAAATACTGGTTTGACTTCAGGTGTGGGTAAAAGGGCGGGTCGTGGGTAGATCTTAGTTGCGCAGGTTTACCCGCGGGTAAAAAAATGCTGGTTTGTGTAGGTAAAGCACAGGGTCCGGGTAAAAAATCCTTACCCACGTCCCACTCTGAATGTAATATGTAGAATTAGAATAGTTTTGAAGATTTCAACGAAACAAATATTAGAATGCTCTTTGTAGGCTCGTTGGAGCTGATGCTAATGCCTGGAGTCGCATTTACAATCAACGGCCATCGCTTAGGGCACGGCGGAGGATTTTATGATCGATATTTAAACGAATACAGTCGACAATTTGGGTGCACTCCGAAAACAATAGGACTTGCGTTGAATGAACAAATAGTTGACACAATTCCGATGACTGAAACTGATTTTGTTATTGATGAAGTGTTAGCTGAAAAAATTGCGAACAACCAATCAAAATAAAGCTGCATTTTATTAGCTTTGAAAGCTTATGATTAATGCGGGGTTCACGTTACCAATTGTGCGCTTGGTACCTGTTTTGTCACCTACCCATAGCAAGAGGTAGAAACAACCTATATGAATCGGTTGTTAGCTAGCTACTGCCCATATAGGTACCATACGTTTGTAGCTATGGGTAACTAGTCTTCGGTTTGTTACCCATATGGGTACCTTGCGATTGTTTTCACAATATTTATAGCTAGCGTAATTTTTTCGATTTTTTCGAAAGATGTTGTAAAAAAAGACTAAATCAGACTTGTAAAACAAAACTCACTGTACTGAGCCGTTTTAAGGTGCAACTATGAGAGTGCATTATGTGGGCATCTATATGGGCTACGAGCAGACATCTACACTCTACCCATATGATTAGGTCATTATTTTTTGTTGGTATCCATAAGAGTAACAAAAAATTTAGTGCGAACCGCTGTGGACATAGTGACAAAACAGGTACCAAACACACAATTGGTTACGTGAACCCCGCATAAGTAAAACGGTGAGCTACTATAGTGAGCCGAATAAGAGGAAGATAAGAGGCCGAGGTCTGTTGTTTTGAGGTTGAATCAATAGGAGTCTATAAATTAAGCAATTTTTTACATTTATAATAAGAAATATGCAAGGATGGTGCACTTGAAAAATATTTCTATTTTATTTATATGGTGAAAGTTATTGCACTAAAAATGTATAAATAACCATTTACAGCTATTTTTGGAGAAAAATTGTTTTAAATTTCAGAAAAACATTTCAGTTTTCTCGCTTACAATACTTTTGTGAATAAATGCAGAAATACTTTTTTGTGTAGTTAAACAATTTAGCCCATGTATAGAACAGGGTTAGAAGAGTAGTGCTTATAAGCATATTCCGAAGCCTAAGCGTAAGCCTAAGCGTAAGGATGAGTCTATTCCTAAGCCTATGCCCAAGCCTAAGCCTAAGCAAAACAGTTAGTCTAAAGCTTAAACTGACTCTATTAGAGCACCGCGGGAGATCGATCCAGCCCTGTTTTATACATGGGTCAACAATTTTCAAATACTCTTTCAGATGGTGAAAAAAAATTAATATTAGATATTGATTGAGTTTCAAACATTTGACGGTAATATTTTACCTAAGATTACATTATCTGCGCCAAGTTGTAATATTTAAGTAGCAAAATGCATTCATCGATTGGGCTGATAATTATATTGATTCTTCTAATAAAGCTTTCGGTGAGTTGGAAGAAAGACCATAAACATTTGGGATTTAATACCAATTTCCTATGGTTCAAAGATCCACTGTAAATCCCAGTAAGTTGATTTTGACTTAGAATGAGTTGAATCACTCGATCTGAGTTAGGATTTTCATAACTTACAGTCCTGAGTCAGTAAAGCTCACTCTGATTTAATTATTCGACTTACCCGGAATCAACTGAACTTAGATCGAGAATTAATTCAACTCAGAGTGAGATGAAGGTTACTGTTAAACTCAGAAATAACTCTCCAGCTGAGTTGATTAATCAACTCATTGGAATTTACAGTAATAGTAGTACACATTGTAATGTTAAACTGCAGGGTAAAGCAACCACATAATTGAGTGAAGTACAAATTTACTCAAACTTTAATAGCAGCACAGGCTCTTAGCTATGTATCTGTTCGAATGCTAAATGAAAATGATTTAAAACGGCTTCACCATATAGCAAAGCATTACTGCTGTGCAAACTAACACTGCAACGCCCACTGCAGTACGTATTAACTTTTTCTACGCATGCTTAGGCAGAACATCATGTTACGCGATATAAAAAACGGTATCGTACTCCGAAGTACATACTTGCGCCCCGGCTCCGGCCCCGATAAAATTCCCGGCCCTCGAACATCTATAATATATGCGTTTGGTCAGTGCTCGTGACATCTTGATACAAACCGTATTATCAACAGTGGAAATTTTACAAAATAATCATAACTACGGGTTTTTTTCATTTTGTTCAGGGGTCCAAATTCCAATTGGCCCACCAAGTATATTGTCAAGGTACTTAGGCCAGATGCTCATTTTACCACCGTACATCATGACCCATGGACTGGTGCTTGCTACCAATTTTGTTTTTTATTTTCCGTTAATATTTTGAAGAACTGTATATTCAAAATTGATCTAACAAATTTTCATTTCTATGCAACGGTAAATATACATTTTAATTTTGTTTCAGGAATCTTTTAAAGTAAACAATACCGCTAAATTGAACCTCGAAAATTACCAACAAACACTGCGGACATCGAACAGAGGTAAAATATAAAATTTGTACTTCTTATAGCAATCATAAGTACTCTTAGCAGGGTGAAACTGAAGGTGAAAAATACTGGAGCCTAAACGAAAATGTCAACGCCGGAGGTGACTCGGTACAGAAATTGCCATAAACTCAGGCTGAAATTCTGCCGGAGCGACAGTCGGGGGTCAGTTTTATGTCGAAGCCAGATGCATACCTCCGGTTAAACCATGACTCAGTACATGTTGCCAACCTGTACAGCACGAGGTTCATTTTAGCTCACAACAGGGAACAACCGGAGGTCTGCCTCCGGCTTTGATAGAAAACCAAACTCCAGGTCCGATAGTTTTACAAAACTAAATTTGTTTGATGCGGTATACGTTTCAACTTTCGAAACAATTTGACAAAAAAATTGCCGCGTAAAAACTAAGCGTCACAGACCAAAAGATTTAACAACACCTTAATATATTAATGCTAAAACTAGCATATTAAACATCATTTTAACTACATAATTTCGCCGCACCTCCTGCGCCGGCAAACTTTGCTGACCTTCGGCTCCGGTATTATTCCCTTCCGGTTGCGCCTTGGTTCACACATTCTTATAGTACAGGCATAATTTTGTTCATTGATTTGTTCTGTGCCTGTTTATTATCGTCCTGGCAATCTGTATGACGACCTCTGTAGCTTATGCTGCAGTAGCGATATTTTATTCTCGTTCCACCATCCATAATATAAATTCGTCCAGCATATCCAGCTGGATTATGCTAATTAACTAAATTTACCAAAAGTTTGTGCCACCACGAGTACTGAAAATCGATTCATTGATACCGGACAATTTTTGATTTGATCAGAAAAATATTAACGCTCCACCTTGGGAACGAACCAGTCCACATTCGATGGTGGTTAAGTTGTGGGCTTTTTCACGGATTAAGGCAGGGCTGTCGCAATGGTCGTTGAAAACGTTACTATTTTATGTTACTACAAGATCCCTGGTAGTTGTTCTAAAAGCGCGTTGCAAGTTGAAATATCATTTAGCTATAACTGGTTGAGGCCAATGTAAAGAACAAGGGCGGAAGCCTTAATGTATGAATAACCTTGCACCTAAAAGCCTAATCCGAAGCAAAACATTTGTCTAAAACTTTTAAGCTTCATACTCTATTACAGTCCGACAGAAAAACGTTCCGGCCAATATGTTACATTGACCAGTTTTAGAAATACTGCTGAAACGTTCGCTGTTTTTGCATTGCATGAGTAGATTTTGAAAGTCTCCCAAGTGTTCAGTGGTAATTTCTTGGATAACCTTTGGCCAATATATAGAACAGGCACGGAACTGTGGCATATATAAGCATAAGCCTAAGCCTAAGCCTAAACCTAAGCGTAAGCCTAAGAGTAAGGATGAGCCTATTTCCAAGCCTAAGCCTAAGTCTAAGCTTAAGCCAAAAAGTTAGTCTAAAACGTAAAATTTCCAAGCCTAAGCCTAAGCCTAAGCTTAAGCAAAAAAGGTAGTCTAAAACTTAAACTGACTCTATTACAGCTCTGCCGGAAAACAACCCGGCGCTGTTCTATACATGGGTCACTGTTTCGATGGCCAATCTGAATGTAGGTGGGTTTTTAATAAAGACATTTTAAGTTTTATCATTCGCGGGTTTATGTTGTCTGATAGCTGTCAGAAAAAACTTTTAAACCTTGCAGAAAACATTTTGGCATACAAACCAAGAAATATATTCGGAACATGGAAACAAAGTAAAATGCTTTGAGTCAAAAATTTGCAGTGACAAATATCAGCTTAAAAATAGAAGCAGATTATAAGTTCCGGCATTTTGAAGTTGGATTGAAAAAATTACGAACAATCTTTAACCGAGAAGATGTGCTTAATAGCGTTTCACTAGGGATTTCTGGCAATTCTTGGCGGCTTTGCGTTTCAAGAAGAAAAAACCACATTAAAATATACTTACGCTAAATCGTACAAACAGTAGGTTTACTTTTAGTGGTGCCCTGCTTTACCGGCTGATCCAGAAATTTCTGACAGGGATAGCAATTTTTTACAACATAACTTTCTGAGGGAGAACATTACAAGGTAGAGGAGTAGGAGACCTTGTTATGCTATCACGAAAAAGCTTCTGAGGGGTAAAATTGAAAAACCGTTAGCATTTTATCATAAAGGAATTTCTGACGGGGTGCGTCTGCCAACCCACCAACCTTTGGATGCGCTATTGCCCGCCTTCTCAGAATGGTCAAAGTTTAAAATGACTCCCAGTATGTAATTTTGCGACGCGACTTGGCATATGCATATAAGTAGATTTTATTTCTTGCAAAGGTAATGTATTTAGTACTTGACAATGTGTATTCGTTGCGATTTTTTCACTGGGCTAATTTTGAGATAATTTTAAAACACGAAGTCGTTATTCTGATAAATATCAAGCTAAATTGAAGTTTTTTTTAATATTAGCAGGTTTTAATAAATCAAAGTTTTAAGTCATGGAATTATACATGAATTTGGTTCAATATATTGAGTGATGTTTGAATGCAGAATTTTCCGTCAGCTCCAGCTACTTTTATGCTGAAGGAATGTAAATTATTGCAATATATAAATTATTACAATAGCATGTCGGATATCCTGATATACGATTCTTTTCGGATACGTTTCGGATATTTTCATATCCGGATAATCGGATATCCAGTGCCCCTCTATAATATTTTCGCACGGAAAAAAATTTTAATGGAAATATGCTCAAGTAGTCCCTCGTTTTGTAAAAATGTAAAGCACGGTAATTCTCAGAATTGAAAGACACTCGAAAGACTCGTACTGTAGTGACCCGAATAAGAGGGGGACTGATATTTATTTGGCCTCTCCAGAGGGTACCCCCCTTGTTATTCGGTTACGGACTGTTATTTATTTTGAACCAGCCCTGCGCCACCCTTTCGTACTGATATCCGGTATTGCAACTATCCGTTGATTTAAACGGTTTTACTTTGCATTAAAAGCTTGAGCGATAATGCAAGGTTATACTTAGGAATGTACTTTCAAAATTTAAGTAAGCTTTAAAGTTTTAAACTCAAATTATTTGGTCCTGGAGAATTAGATATAATTGACATTTATGGACTCTAATGAGGGTTTATTGACTCTATTCGCTTACGGACTCTTATTAGGGATACGGACTGCTATTGATTGGGACTCAAAATGGGGATGCCCCTCTTGTTACCCCCTCTTATTCGGGTCAATACAGTACAAGTCAAAGCATTTGGTTTTTGTAGATTTCGATGAATGAATCGTAGAAAATGTTGTTTTGAAACTTAACAATTTGGGTCAAAACATAAAAATCTAGCGCTTTTAGTTATTTTGAAAGTTCCAAAAGTATTCCGAAAACTTAGGCAGGGTGACAAAATAGCTTTTAACACTAAATTTTTAGTTATAGTTAAAATTTCAAAACGAAATAAGTAAGTGGAATGAGCACAGTCTGTAAAAATTCCATAGCTTTTTACATTCATTCCTATTATCGTGTAACCTTTTAAAGCCTGGGGTATATAAGCACAGTGCGAGGCTGTATATGGAGGCTCAGCGGTAGTCAGGAGCCAGTTGCTGAGAGATGACTTATAGCGCATTTTGTATTGTGGAGTTAAGGATTTTAGAGCGTATCGCTTTTGAGGAATTATAGTTGCATACGACGTGGACGTTTAAAGCTTGATATCTGTACTTTACTTTTGAGATCGGAGTATTTGGAGCCCGTTACGCACGGTAATTTATGTAGCATGAGTGGAGTTTTTATTAAATTTTGGCGTAAATTTGGAATTTTGTAAAAATTCGAGTGCGAACTTCATTGCTAAGTCCATTTTGAGAATTTTTATATCAGACCAATGAGTCTGTTGGTTGAATTTGGCGATTGGACAATCATAGTGTGCATACGAGAATTTCTTCGGCAAGGAGCCCCCTAAGTTTCAAATAATATTTAACGATTACGTAGTTTGTACTTTTATCGAGATATAGGATAAGTTGTTGGTTCGTATGATCATTACGAGTGTTTTGGCGTGTCAAATAGCGCTATTTTTGGGTTTTAAACGGTCTACTGAATTTTAGAATTCACAGAGTGGATTTCAAGAGAGTTTTACGATTCAAAGAAGATGTAATTTTTATGTTCTACATTTGGTGTCTGGGTTTTTTCTTGTTCCTTTGTGTTGAGTGATCGGAGATATTTTTGAGCCAACGGAAAGTTTAAGCATATGTTTAAACCGTGGGGCTTGAGTTTAATTAACTTATTCAGACTTATCTTCCGTGCGATTTTTAAGAATTTGAGTTTTTCTAGCTTCTGTAACCACAAACTTAAGAAGTTGTACCTCATAGTGCTGACGGTATTGAATTTAAGTTTGTTGCGTTTACACTACAATAAATAACTATTAGCTTAAAAATACCACTTAAATTCAACACATTTTTTCTAGATTTGGGCTGGAAAGCATCTAGCCTGTTCGCAGATCTAATTAAGCGACGTAACGAAATAATTGGAACAGAAGGACAACGTCTACTTTCAAACCCGTTCAAATTAGCCGTACTGAAAACTGCTTTGGGAGTTCCGCTTAATACAGCTGAAAAAGAGTTGCTAAATCGGCAAGCTAGCATGGACGGACGGCAGCTCCCTTATCCAGAAGATAACATCGTAAATGGGCAAAGCGACACATCATCATCGTCCAACATGAACCTGGAACAAACAACTGACAGGCCACAACAAAGTATATCAACATCCGGAAGTAGACCACAATCGCAAGGAACAGCAGGACGTACAACGCTCGAACCGATGCCGTACACAGCGCCACCCGCAATTCCACAATCTTCTCAAACTACAATAGCAACGGCCAATACGGAAAAACAAGAACCTCTTGGTCGAAGTACAAGTACAGTAGCAACAAAAGGAACAACAACAACAACAACAACAACTAAAACATCAACATCAATATCAACATCACAACCAACACCACCACCACCAGCAGCAGCAACAACTACTACTACAACAACAACAACCACCACCACAACCACGACGACGACTGAAAACATTTCAACTCAACGTGGTCCTGCAAACATCTCTAATCCAAATTCCACAACCCCCAGTAGACTTAACGGATCGGCTCAGAGTGTAACGCCGACTTCAAGAAATAGTTCAGCAAACACAGGCTGGACCACTATTGCGTCGTTCCTAAATAACTCGACCGGATTTCCCAGCATAACCCTGAAGGGAACATCTAGCAACGTAACAGGGATGCCACTCATGACGGCAACTGGAATTTCGGCTGGCCTCAGCTCAACAGTTGTACCGGTTCAAAATTTAACCTGGGCTTATCCAGTGACAACTGGGGCATCAATTATAAACAGCGTTGGAAATACGACTTACAGCAATATTAATTCTACTGGACTTTTCAATATGTATACTATGATGCTAAATTCAACACAAAACAAAACTTTGATGTTCGCTATGGGAACGGCAACAGTGAGTTTGAATGCGACTAATTTCACGGCAACAACGCAACATCCGACCACTTTGGTCTAACTTGATGCAGAAATATGGTTAAAATATTACGAAATATATGAAAATCTTAGGATTATATAAAGCTGCGATTACTTTAACTTGAGCAACTAATGTGTATTCTGTTTATTAAAAATTTATAACAAAAGTCATGGTAACTTAAATCAATTCATCAGACAATAACAATAAAGTTTTGTTGTTAACATACAACAATGCCAAAAAAACTATCAACACGAAACAAGGAACCAGCAGGCCGCATAAAGCCGAGCAGCTTAGTATCAGGGAGCAACCGGAATTACAATTTACCGGAACCGGAATTTGGAAAAATTACCGGAACCGGAAAGTTAAAAAGACATGCCACCGCAAAATTCATTTCATTTTCTTCTATTGCTATATTATTGGTGAAATAACCTTTATTTAGTTAATCTGCTGTATTATAGTTTTCCACGGAAGCGAAATCTACCTTCGATGGTATATTTTCGGTGATTGTCAAGATTTATATACTATACTAACTAATGAAACATATTTTTTGTCTTCATTTTTTAAATGATTAATTTCCACCGACCAAAATACAATACCGGGATTTTAATTCCGGTAAAAATTACCGGAACCGGAAGGTGAAAAAATGTCGGCACCATCATTTAAAATCTTGAATACAAATTTAGCACAACTTCGGGAACGAAATTAGAAACCAACACAACATATTTTTGACTAAAACATACTGTCTGGATTTCTGACATCATACTTAAAATACGTAAGTTTTGCTTAATTATGTTAGTTACGTAAGTATTTCATACTTACTTAGCTTAAGTGCGCTTTTACAAACGAGAAAGTAGTTATATAACTGGTTAGCAAATACTTAAGTATAAAGTTATACTTAAGTAAGGTTTCAAAAACACCCGCCAATCTTCATAGCCACGTGTCATAATTACAAATTTGGATTATACGCTTTCCTCGACATATTTTATAGCTTATGCTTAAGCTCAGGCATGTTAAGCTTTCCGCTAAGCCTAAGCCTAACCCTAAGCTTCTGGGGTGAGGGAAAGTGCACCATAAGCCAAAGACATATTAAAGTATTTTACCTGTAAACATAGCGTTCACAGCTTTACACCAGGGAACGGTTCAATACAAAAAATAACCACTTAACAAGCTGTCCTCACCATGTTCATCTTGGTTTCCTTGAAAAGCCTTTCAGCGTAAAATAACCACTTTATTCTGCAAACGCACCAGAGCGTTGCAATCATCAACAACCTTTAAATCATCGCTGTCCAAAACCAAAAACCTAACCACAGATACATACCGTGGTGAAATCCAAGTCAAGAAATTACAATCGCTTATATCATTATATTTTTGTCTTCCAATTGATACGTTGCACATGTCCAGGACAGTCCATTCCCTTGCGGCTTATGCGCAGACGGCAGCAAAACATGGGTTATAAAGCTTCGGCCACGTTCGTTAGTTCCCAAAAACAGACGCCAATTTTGTTTAAAACCAAAATTATATGGATTGCGGTAAACCTACAAAAACAAAACGTCACGCATTCTTGACAACCTATTAGCAAAACGAATGAAACCTCTCAAACCTACTTGATGATTGTGACTTTTATAAAAAAAGCTCAGGCCAACTGCGAAAATATTAAACCAGAAACACTAGCATGAGAGTTTGTGAACCCTGGACAACTCATGTTGACGCGTAATACCCAATAAAAATGTCTAACGACTGTTTTATTTGTTAATCAACGAAAATCTGTAACCAGCTTGCCACAAGCTTAATACGGCATGTAAACCGGTGTCATAAAATCATACCCAGAAACACCGTCCATAACCTTAAACCAATTAGCAAGTAAAAGAAATGTCGACTTACGTTAAAACTGGAATTAAATTATTCTCTGCAATCCAGTAAATACAAAAAATTGAAAATCGATTGAAAGCATACTTTTCCGTCTTTAGCGAAATGTTTCCGCGTTGCGGCGTTAATATGTTGCTCAATACTCGTTTCACCGCGTGAGATCAGCCACGTGTGCCATGCCAGAAGACCTGCAAGCCCAATGACCATGGCGACAGACGCAAAGAAAATAAACAAAATACAGTTATGAACACCAGCACCAACTGTCACATCCACGTCAGCTTCAGGATCGTTGAAAACTACCTAAAACACTAAAAATAAAAGCGTAAAATACAAAAATAAACCAAACAAAGCAGGTCCCTTAGCTGTAACGGACGGTAAAAATTGCGCTACGTCTGTATGAACTTATTAAATATACAGACCAGCAACATAGTCTCATATCATACCAGATTCACAGCCAGGGAGACTTTGATCGGTCAAACGACCTCCTGTTACGGTGCGACCGGATACAAAAAAATGCCGGAGCCGGATAATCTAATATCCGTCCGGAGCCGGAATGTACTTTTGACGCCTTAGCAAGTGTTGCGTTCAGTTTCAATATTTGTTTGGACCATTTATGTTTAAGCGCATTCAGATTTTCCTAAGTGCATCAAAAAGATTTAACTTAGAATCAAGGATGGGAATCTCGGTCACGGCAAGTTTCGGTATTTTGCAAGTTTTGGTCTCGGTTTTTTGAGTCTCGATGGCTTGGAACAGAGACCAGAAATCGAGGATTCGAATAGCGATGTTTTGCCCAAGCGGAATATCCGATCGCACTCTGCCTCCTATGCAATTTTTGTTCAGTGTTTTCAAGAACGGCTTCATTGATAACGTAAGAAACTAGCCTTTGAAATTTTTATACAACATAACCTCGTTCCAAAATGCTGACTACGCTCCTGCCATCCCACACGACTGATAAAAATCTGGCGACAATGTTAGCACAACTTCTATTACAGCTAGAATTACCGTTACTAATTCGGTGTCAGACGTCTTTGACTCTGCACAAGCATATTTGGCGTAAAACAATACATCCGTCATTGCAGTACACCACGGTGCTGTTGCTTCCTAAAAATAATGCTAAATCATAGATTAAAGAAAAGATCATATACATCTCGCACGGCAACTCTAGTTAAAACTGCCAGTTCTTTTTTAAATACCGACCTGGACTGGTCGTTTCGGGTTACAATATTGTATTTCCACAAGACAACTATTGCACGGCTTTGTTAGCATGAAACCATCAACACATTTGGCGGTAGTCAAGACATGGTTGGCACCATTGATAAAATTATTATCAACCACCATACATACTTATCAAGCTTGTCATCGAATACAACCATAATGTGTTTAATAATGAAGGCACATAACTCACACTGGTATTTCCATAATGCTCAGAAAACGCCCAACACGTCCCCCAAGCAATATAAATACATCCTAGCCACATATAAGCCATACACAAATAAAAATAGCGATGGTTATAGTGTCCAATGCATTGATTGAGCCATGCTAAAACAAAAATATTCAACAAAAAAGCAACAAAATATAAGTAACGTAATAATCATGTTGTCAAGGATTTATTTCTACCACATTTATAACTAAGTTGTGATACTACAAATAAATAGCGCGCTCTAGAACCACAGACAAACACAAAATTATGTATTTGCCGAATAAAAAACACAACCTCATTAAAATGACAAATTAAATGTTTACATTTCACTGTGCTTGATTAAGGAGGCGTTTACCACCAGCACACAGCTATATGAGCTTGACGCTAGAGCCGGAGCTAACTCTAACAGCTTGTAGAGATTTTGTTTACATGTAGATTGCAATTCCTATTTGAAAAAACAGAAGCCAGTGGCTTACGACAATGGTGGTCCATCTTTAGAATACATCGGTTACATATTCGGCAGTGGTGAGTACGCGGTGGCTTAGGACTAATACACTGTTTGCACATTGAGACTGCTTCAGGAATGAGGTGACCCTGCAAAAACATATTTTTTATATAAAATAGTAAGTAAACCGACAGCTGATGACAAGATACGGATACAGCGAAATAATGAAAACTTGCCGCTTATGACCAACAAACAATAATGTAACCTCCACAATAACATGCGTGCACAATACACCAGGGTACATCCGAATGTCTGCCTGCCTCCGGCTCCGGCAAAAAATGGACCTCCGTCTCCTGCAGAACTTTTGCTCAAAATGAGGGCAATTTTAGCAATGAAATTTTGCACATTTTGTAAAAAAAGCGTAAAACTAAAATTTTTTACAACACCCTCCGGATATTTGGTAAAATTAGCAAATGAAACATCATTTTAATTTCCTAATTTCTATTCACTTTCAGCTCCACCTCCGGCTCTGGCTTCGGCAAATTTTATTGACCTCCGGTTCCGACTACGCGATTTTTAGCCTCCGATTGTTGCAATGCAGGTATCTGGGTAGTGGCCGCTAAGCATTGAAGTTAAACAATTCCACTAATAAGGAAACTGAAGCTAACTCTTTACCATGTTGTTGTTTATTACATCGTTGACTTATCTGCTGTAATCACTACACTAAATCATTTTAGCTTGAGTAAAGGGTAAAGAACCTCCTAGAACTCTTATGCCGCTCCACGATGTCAAATGCTGTTAATAGAAAACAGAACAAACTTTTGGCAAGAATCCAGGCGGCGTAATCCATCCCATCCAATAGTGAAATAAAGTATTAATGAGCAACCAATGACCGGAGACAAAGTAAACAACAATTTTCGGCGTCGAAGTTCGAATCCATTCGTATGGAACAATGATCGTGTAACCCATAACGATAACGATGCCCATCATTGACATCAGGAAGCCCACAAACAACTGAAGCACAACAAATTAAAAGAAACTACTACGAATGGTCGCACAATAATTGCTTGGGACTTCTGCCCTCTTTTACATGCATAGCTGAAAACAATCAGAGTTAAAACGATTGTTAAAAGTAATATAAAAACTTGTTATACAAAAACTATGCATACTTACATTGAAACTGAAACTAAGACACTAACTTCTTATAAATTAATCAAATTATATTTTCTGTCATGCCAACGAAATAAACAAAATCATATTGACTTTAACATTTCAGATACACGAGCCAGGGTGTGACCGGATGTCCAGGTTCCGGTTTGATATCCGGCAAAAGCCGATTTCTGTATTCGGAACCGATATGCGATAAACACCAACCGGATATTTACGGTTGTGGTCCCGAATGCCGTAAAAACCAGTGGACATATTTAACAATATCCTGCTGAGATTTTCTTACCGGACAAGTAAAGCAGTTTTTTCACTAACTGAACTGGAATAAAAGATCGAAGCTAACAATTAATTTCATACACAAAAGGTAACAGTGCTCATATTTTCATACTATATCCGGCTAGTATACGGTTCCAGTATACAATTCAATTTCCTGCTCCGCAAGATTATCTGGCTGGAAATTTTTATTTGATTTTACTTACCGATTTCTACTTGCCAACTTACCGGTCCTAAACTTCTCACATAATTCTCCAAAAACCTCGATATCGGTTCGATAAGAATCTCGAGTGCATACCCGTAGCTGAAGTGAGACTGATAGAATAGCGATTTGACCACAACCACTGCGCGCAGTATTTTAATTCTAAAGCGCTTGACAATTTTTCTACGACTAGTACCTACAGCAAAGAAATACTGCGCCATAGGTTCAATGCCATTAATTACTGCGACTGCATCTCTTTATGGATAGTAACATACTTTTATTACGGTGTTTTCATAACTAAAGAAAATTACTCAGGATTATATAATAACAATCAAATTCTTTTTCTATAAACGTTGAAAATAAACGAATGGTAATGCAAAACCTCTTTGTGCGAGAACCTTTAGGGAAATTACAAGTTAAGGTCAATCAGTGGGTAAATTTTCGTCTTGGGCGCTCATCTATATGATACATACGTTGCATCTGAAGACAAGTGAGAAGCCAAATAAGTTTTTTCGAAACGCAAACCTTATTGAACTACAAAGTAAATGTAATATATACCTATTATAATTAATGGTTAAAAATTCAGACCAAACCGTACTTGAAGCAGCCTGTATTTTTGTACAAAGCTATCAGTCTCCAGGGCAAAAACGACGGGGCGGTAATTTTCTCCGGGGCTAAAATCCCACGGTTGAAAATTGAAACGGCATGTTTAAATCATAGAGGTCTCATTGGGAGACAAGGTGCCTTTGAGCCTGGGAACCTCACGATTAGGTCTATGCTATGCGAATAGGTTCTTAAAGTTAACATGGTCCCCAAACTCTATATCAGCCCAATGATAGTATGTCTCTGCATAAGAGAAATAATAGACCACAACGTTTACTGCAAAACGAATAACAGAAATTTCGAACACTAATCATTCAGTTCGTTTTAGTTACATACAGACAAGGTGCGACCGTATACCAAAAACTGTCAGAAGGAGAATAAATTAAATCTAATAATAAACCGGAAATCAAGTATTACAATAGCTAATAGTTCATTCTGCTGTGGCCTACGTTTCTAAGGGCATCCCTAGATTTCCTTGTATTGAGGCTATTAGTTCCGCTTAAGCTTATACTTAGTTCCAAACTTATTTTTACGATAAAGTTTAGGCTTAAGAATCGGAACAGTAATATGCTGTGATACTGATATGCGACTAGAATAACGCTGGTAAATCTTTGGCGGATTTTCTAGCGTTAATGTAACCCAATGAAGATTGAGATTGTAAACGTATACGGGCACATGAAAACATTTACGACACATGTATTACATAAAAATATGTAAAAGTAAGTTAACCCGTTCAATGACAGTTGGCATAAACACGAATGATGGTTTTGGTTTTTTAAAGTTTTTAAAACAACATCCGGCATGTTAAAACACCGGAACCGGAACTGGATTTTTTGGCGGAGTCTGCCGTATGGTCGCATCCTGCAACATGATGAATGGTCATTCTTTTTTCTATACAGTACAGTCACACATTAATCAATTTCCATTCTGTTGAACGAAGTTAGTTCACCCAGAAATTGCTTTAGCTACATCACGCAGCCCGAATTCTCATCGCAACCAAGTCTTCACTTTCAAAATTAAAACACACCAGCGCCAATCAGTATCGGTACTTCGTTGAATAATCTTTCGGAGATACAACCAAACCACGACCCTTGCGAGCCCCACGGTATACAGTTTCAATAATATCAACAAGCTCTTGTGGATCTTCTAATGCCCAATTAATCTTATTGTTGTTACCAGTACCTGTAATAAAACGCATTCCACCCAATGAAACGAAAATCATTACAGATGTAATGCAAAACATAAACAGTAACCTTACCTCCAAATTCTTGATAAAAGTTATCTCAACATTCATGACAAAATTTCAAAATGAATTTACACTTCTTCTTCCGCAGTTTATACAAATATTTCAAATTTAATTAATGCACTCCTGGCGCAGTTTTCAGCCTTTTCAAAAAAGACGTATGACACAACGCAAAAATCTGTAGTAATTTACAGCTAGTCGACATAGCGTGATTCTAAGACAGTGCTTTATTCGGTGGAATGGCAGTGACAACATATATATTAGCAAGCAAATGCTATACGACTCACCTAAATCAATCATTATATGTTTGTTACGAAAGAAGAACATCACAGTGCAGGGATCGTATAACTCGTACATTTTATTGAAATCAGGAACCTCAGAAATATCCACCAAATAAACGACAGCAAAGTTTTTCACTTTTTCGGCAATCTTGAACAAAATCTAAAACACAATATAAACCATTAATCAGAACACTATAAATGAGTTACATTTGACATGTTTTCGTCACAAAGCCATCAAACTGTAATTTTGTATGCCTGTTAACATATCTGAACATGTCTACCTGCTATAAGCAAATGTTGGTAATGTATTGCACAGTATTGACTGCTGTCTAGCAAGATGTGTGAAATATTAAAAGGTCAGGAAGTTTCGCTCAATTCTTTTTGTATACGATACGGCCTGTTTTGCTAACAGACGAGAAACGAAAATAAAACGCATCTGTTTAAAACTGACTTCGTCCATTTTCATGCAAGTGGGATCCCAATCATGTCCAAAGCGAATCACAACCACTCGATCTTCCTCCGATAATATTGCTTGGTCAACCTGCCAGCCATTGCGCAAATGAGGTAGCATATAAGACATTCTTATTACACTCTAATTGTACAGGTTTTAAACAAACGATTTTACCTACAGCAAGAAAAACATATCACACAACACAGTGTATAGATGTGTTGCACTTGAAACCGATTCACTGCTTACGCAACATAAGAAAGGCAGCGGCATCAATAAGACCAAAATAGCAAACTTTGTACACCATGCAATTTCTACTGAGCTGGATTCTGTGACATGCGGATGTATGGAGGCAAATAATAACCTCATGTGGATGCTGTACATCGGTAAAAACACTGCTGCATATGTAGTGCCTTCATATGCAGCAGCAGTAAAACATTGAAGAACCAATATACATGTGTATAATGTTGAGGTTCTTATAAGGCATAAAAACAGAACAACTTAGCAGTTGATTGTGAGGCGGCGTGGCTCAGTGGATAGCGCGCTGGACTGATAACCTGTCAATCCGAGTTCGAAACCACCTGGGAGCGTCCTTCATTTTCAGCTGCTGAAAACATAGAACTAAAAACTGTCGTACCCTAGCCTACCCAACTTATCACATGGTGACCACGACTGGACCGCAATGGCAAACTGCCGCGGTAGAACCCAAAGTACATAAGTTGGCAGTCAAGGGGCGACCTTGTAGAAAAACCGGGGGATGTGACATGCGGATGTATGGAGGCAAATAATAACCTCATGCTGATGCTGTACATCGGTAAAAACACTGCTGCACAGGTAGTGCCTTCATATGCAGCAGCAGTAAAACATTGAAGGACCAATATACATGTGTATAATGTTGAGGTTCTTATAAGGCATAAAAACAGAAAAACTCAGCAGTTGATTGTGAGGCGGCGTGGCTCAGTGGATAGCGCGCTGGACTGATGATAATCTGTCGATCCGAGTTCGAAACCACCTGGGAGCGTCCCTCATTTTCAGCTGCTGAAAACATAGAACTAAAAACTGTCGTACCCTAGCCTGCCCAACTTATCACAGATTCATTCGATCTTTGTAGAAGTAAAATTTTTTGCAACAAAAACATATCATTTTCAACTAATTTGGCCGTTCAAAAATATATAATTAATTATGGACCCAACATTAGTATCAAAAGAGAAAGATCTTGTTAATGTCGGCAGTGTATCAAACCTACAAATTTTGTCATCAATTATACAAACTTTGAATGCAATTTATAGCTCACTAGCTAAGTATTAAAAACAAACGACAAATTTCTTCCAAAATATATTATAAAATTTTCCCAGTATTTAATTACCTGGACCAAATTTCTTTCTGTTGCTAGCACAGCAGGTATAGTTACAGTTACTTTTTGATATCGAGGAGTAGATATAGTATCCTAACCTTCTAGGAAGCTACGTCGTTTTCTGAATAAAAAATTCAAAACTTTTGACAGCTTCGTGGCACCTTCGGTGCCGCTGGCTTTTATTTTGGTCAGAATTTCTGTTCGAATATCGATTTCGCCGGTGTAGAAGTGCCGATTTGTCACATCTTGGTAAGGAAAACTGACTTTGTCACGTGCCTATTGTTACGGTTTGTGGGCCTTGAACAACCTATCAGTGGTGGGGCTACACCTTTGATGTTGATTGTTTTCTTAATCTACTGGTTCTTATATCTGACTTGGTACAGAAAAAATGAGTTGTGTTGAAATTTCAAGACTCTTACTCACTTCAGTTTTCAAGACATAAATGTCTGTATTTCAGGCATTAATAACCTTAAACTGCTCAGAAAGTCGTTTCTTAAATGGTTAAAACAGGAATGCCTTTTATATTCCAGAAATTGCTATAGCCAATTTATGGACAAAAAAATTTCTTTCTTTCAAAAAATAGTTGACTGTTATTCAAGAAATGTTGCAAAATTATGCAAATTTTACTACCAAAATTGCCGGAACCTCCGGCAACAATTCTACAAGAACCGGAGCCGGAGGCAGACCTCCGTTTGTACCATGGTCGTAGACGTAATTTTAATTAGGGTATTGGGTTGAGATTTCAGAAATATTTTTCTTCGTTCATAAACCAAAGACATTTAGTGTGAATAATACACTAAATGTTTCAGAAAAATTATAAGAAATAAAAGTCTTGAAGTCAAGACATATATGTGTGGAATCTAAAACATTATTGTGTTAAATTTCAGACAATATTTCCTAAGAATGTAATAAGACAATTTATTTTGTGTGTAGTTCTCAGTCTTGGTTTTAAAGATTGCTTTAAAATAATCCAAGAAACCTGGACAAGTTCAGGTGTTACCAGGGCATAAATGGATTACAAATATAACGGAAACGAAAACGGAACCGGGATACTACAGTAAAAAACGTTTCAAAAATGTTTTTTCTGCCAACACTATTGAGCGGGGTTGTTATTCCATGGTGCGCGCAAAGGTACTTAATAATGTACCTGGGTAGAAAATAAAATCAAGATATATGCTAAGAAGTCCATGCGGGGTTCACGTTACAACCGGGGCAGGCGGGACATGGTTTGTCTCATGTTGATTCGACGTTAACGTTAAAATTCGGGCTCTCATATCGGGTAAACAGACAAAACTCGAATGTCATGACATTAGCTTTTATAAACCACCCCTCTCAAACGATCAATGTGTACAAGGGACGGTATGTCACGTGATGCAGGGTTCACGTTATAATTAGGGCAGTCGGATCACGTTTTGTCACATATTGATTCGACATCAACATAATTTTTTGTTACCATCATATGATACGGATCAGTTCCAACGAATATCGTCTGATATTCAGCGGGACAGTGGAACATTTGAGTACTATAATAAATGAATGAAAAGTTGGACGGTAGCGGCACAAAGGTGCTTTAAATACCAAATACACGTCTGCAAATCGTTTCCGACACAAAATCGCTTAAAACCACAGATTCTCAAAAATTCAATTTTCAAATTCTAGTATCATATAATATTCAACAGGACAATTTGGGCATGTTACCCAAGTATGCAGACATTTGAAAATATATCACATGATATTCGCAGACAATACCTCGAATATCAGGTATATATTGAAAATCAAAAGGTAACCCACACATGTTAATAGCTGACAAATACGATTTTTTATGTTACACACTAGTCTAATAGGGGGGAGAATACGTGTCCTAAGCTGCCCCGGTTATAACGTGAACTCCGCATCATCGTGTCGTTAAAAGCAAGAAATTAAAGATGGACAGCACATTATCATTAAAGGCCTGCTGCAGCCGAAGTTTGGATCTTTTTAGTTATCCCAACCATAGCCGGCGTTTGCCCAAAAATGCTTGGATTTTGAAACTTTTTGCATATTTGAGCTTCTGATGATCTCTCTTGATAATTTCACACTCCGATTTGGATTTTTGCAAAATTCAATTTTTTAGGCCACAAGGACGGCCTCTTGGGACTCTGGGATTCAGAAAAAATTTTTGTCGAAAAGGTAGACAAATTAATATATATCATATGGCGCAGTTTGCCGAGCTGAGTCTTGTGGTGTTAAACTTTCTGCAATCAGAAGTCTGATTAACGAGTTGTTGTCAAATAACTGATTAGGCGCGCTATGCTATCGATCATGATTTGGCGCCAATTTAGTTTATTTGTCAATAAATTCGTTAGCATGACGTCTGATTGAGGAACATTTAACAATATTCGTTTTAGCTCCGCAACTAGTGTCGAATGGTATATAATTTGTCTAATTTTTCGACAAAAAAATTTTGTGTCCAATGGGAGAATTCAAGACCTTAATTTTTTTTTTAAAAAATTTAACTTTGGGATGGAGTAATCAAAGAGAGGTCATGAGAACATCAAAAACTCATGAGTGAAGCGAGCTAAACTACTCACACTTGTTTTTTGTAAGTATATATTAAATCCTAAGACCTTTTAGGTTTCCTCTGATCGCAAAGCCTGCCACTTGCTGAAACGTCGCGAGAAAAGCGAGGTTGAAGCTAGACGCTTTCTTGTGTTAAATCATACGGTAAAGACAAGTTTTAAATTTAGGCGCCCTAACTTTGGCCGCACTGTGAGCTAGCTGACCGAGATGAATATGTAGTTTTGCAATAAATCTCGTTGCAAAGCTTTAGTTCAAAAATCCATTTATGTATTCATATGCTGCAATTTTCGCTGTTTTCGGACGTATAATGTGTCGTTCTGGAGGACATATACACACGGTGACTGTTAATGTTTTGCATGTAAATAATTTAATTACATGTCATCTAAGTAACCGTTATTTTATACCATATTTATCTGCAAATTATATTTGAGAATGCTTTAATATTTTTTCGTTTTTTCCACTAATGCATCATCCACATTAAAGAATGTGGCCGTGTGGAAAGTGATGTTTCAATTCCGGAAAATTGCTAATTTCTCAATTAAAATTTTAGCGTGTACTGGAAGTGAACATCATTTTCCAACCATAAACACCTTTATACTTTATCCCCTGCAGTTGGTTTCGTTGCGCCGTACAATTTCTGTTTCCGTCACCGCTAAATTTTTATATCATGTACGGGCCCGCGAATTAAACCATGAGCTACGTTTCTCTTAATTGTAATTTTAGACGAATACGACTCCTTAAAACGTACAATTTTGAACTGTTGAAAGTAACCGATTTACGGAGACGCATTTATGTCTTTTAAGCATTTCAAAATTATGTGATAGTTGTCTATTTCAAATCGACCGTGTTCAAGATGTGTCATTTAATATGAATAAGTTTTGTAAAATTGCAGGATGTAATTTAAACTAAAAGTCTTTAAACAAGATTCTATAAAATTATAATTTCCACGTCGTCTTCACGTAAACTGTTTACATGTTCATGATTTCTGGAAAACGTCTGGTATAATTGTTGCGTGTCCAGGAGTCGTGTTGTAGTAAACTTGATCTTTGTACCATCAGTAATATTTTGTAAAATTGTAAAATGCGCTGTTACAAACTACGTTAGTTTACGTAGTCCACGACTATTGGAATTGTGTAAAATTTCGAAATGAACGGTTTGGAATGGGTACCATTTGTCTCCACACAGCCACATTCTTTATTGTGGCTGATGCATAGTACGTGCATATTTTCACTGGTCTTAAAAATTTTAAACCTGGTAAATGATACGTCAAAATTTTTACGATTTCAATAAATTTCAAAATTTTTATTTCATTTCGAACAATTGCAGTATATCTGTAACAAAAAAACTGCCCGATATATTCGTGATAATTAAAACTTTGAATTTAAAAATAACAGAATTTTCGTCATTTCTTTACCGGAGACGGAAATGGATACCGATTTTTATCGGGAACGAATCTGAGTTAGGACTATCAGAACTCAGAATTTTCAGCTGATTCAATTCAGTTTGAGTTAATTAACCAACTCACCCAAAGTTAACTTAACTCAGAGTAAGAATCAACTCAACTCGGAGTGAGTTTACGTTTACTGATATTAATTCAGAAATAACCAACTCACTAGCTGAATTGATTAATCACCTCATTGGAATTTACAGTGTACACGCAGAAGCTCAGCCGGTTGTATATATGTAACAAGATTTACCCGGCGCTTGATTTTAATATTTTAAGTTATTTTCAGTATTCATTAATCTTTCAACGCAGTGTTTTCTTCATCACCGTCGTATTCTTCGGGTAACATTCGCTAAAACAATGAAAAATTATTATAAACTAAATTTTAGATTTGACTCATTTTGTTGTTTTAGACTAAGTGAATTTCGCTAAAACTGACACGACAATGAAAAATTATTATAAACTAAATTTTAGATTTGACTCATTTTGTTGTTTTAGACTAAGTGAATTTCGCTAAAACTACCACGACACCCATTCAATAACAGCATCGTGACCGCGCAGAATCGTATCCGCCCAACGGAAACCATTATAATATTGCCGTTGCAAAGTATTCTAACAGATAAACAAATCCACAATATAGAATTGTTGGCCAATGTATAAAACAGGGCCGGAACAGTAGTAGAATAAGCAAATTCCTAAGCCAAGCCTTAGTCTAAACCTAAACCTAAGCGTAAGAATGAGCCTACACCTAAGCCTAAGCGTAAACCTAAGCCTAAGCAAAAAATAGTCTAAAGCTTAAGCTTATACTCTATTGCAGTCCCGCCGGAAACCGTTCCAACCTTGTTCTGTACATGGACCGAATTGTTGATAGTAAAAATGGTACTTAACTACATAGCTAGAAATTTAGGACATCCAATCGTTACACATTTAGTCATATTAATAGCATTTGAGTAAAGCAAATTACATATTTTCAAAACGAAAACGTTATTAACTTTACTTTATACTCTGTAAACGACGAAAACTGTTGCGATTCATATTGGGCATAAAATGCGAACAAAATATTTGTCACAGACAACGTATGTAAAACCCTGAAATCTTGAAAAAAGCAAAAACTGTTCACGGTTTAAAGCTATCATTCTACCGTCAGCTTTTCTGGTCATTAGCCACAAGACAACCCACAAACTGGTTGTGGTTTTCACTGATTATGAATAGAGCAAATGGTATTGCCTCGTACAGTCGTGGTGCGAACCACTGGCCCGTGTAAAGATTCGGGGGTTGAACGTTTTTCAGCGGGACTGCAATAGAGTAAGCTTTTTAGACGAATTTTTTGCTTGGCTTAGGCTTACGCTTAGGATAGGAATATGCTCATTAATATGCTTAGAGTTAGGTTTAGACTTAGGTTTAGCAATATGCTTATAATACTGTTTCGCACCTGTTCTTTACATTGGCCGAACCACTCAAGATAAAATTGCGTAGTACTCATATATACTATACCTTTAGAGACATTGTAAATATTTTTTCAAAGTTCCGATTTTCAAATAGTTTTCATACTTCAAGAAAACAAATCAAACATACCAACGAAATCCAATCACATCCATTAACCAGCCTCCGAACAGTGGTCCTAGAATATTGAATAAACGTTAAATTTTCCAACGGGACTACAATAAAGTAAGCTTAAGCTTTATGCTAATTTCCTGCTTAGGCTTAGGCTTAAGTATAACCTTATTCTTACGATTAGGCTTAAACTTAGGCTTACGATTATGCTAAGGCATGGGAATATGCTTTTACTACTGTTACTGTTCTATACATTTTGAAATCTTACACAATTTAACGTTTAAGCTATTAAAACGTAATGAATTCTAAAAACTGCATAGTTCCTGAGCAGCAGTTCCTTATACTTTAAACCGAAAATAAGTTTAGCTATTAGACTTGCCCTAAACTTGAAAACACGCTAGATTAAGTACAACTTAAAATTCTAGTTTAGTTAGTCCGTTCAGCCATTTAAGTTTTACTTAAACTCATATTCAAGTTGTATTAAGCTATAAATTTAACTTTTTATAAGTATTTCATTATAGCTTGTCCAATTTGTCTCGGTAGAGTTGAACACTTTGTGAATAGGAAAATTTACCAAGAAAGTAACTGGTGCATACGGTTGTCTGTATCAGTGCATACACGATTCCATAGTTTCCTTGTTCCGCTTGATCAACGTAATCAGCAAGAAGTGGCATCAAACAAACGTCGATCGCTGCTAAAAACATCAATAACAGTGAGAAAAAAACTATTGCAAAATGAAGCGAGCGAGAAGCCAAACACAATTTTAGTGCAAAATCTAAACAAAACGGTTTGGTTGTTGATTTTTGTTCGCTGGCTTAGGCCTGGATCGCGTTATTTGAATGCCATTGTTTTACTTTTGAAATTAGCTCCGGATTACGCTTACGATTATGCTTTATGCAGTCTTTACAGCATTTTTGGGCAACAACTTGTCGCGCGACGAATTGTAGATTCAAGCGAAATATAGCAGAATTTTGTAGATTTTGAAAACAATTGAAAATCCATCGCTTACCAACACCTAAACCAATTCCGAAATGCGGAAATATCAAATGCCACATTGCTTTTACGTAAGGAATCTGAAACTTTAATTTTTATAGTATTTTTGTACAACGTTTGTGTAGATATTGCATTCAACGTTTATAGTCCAGTACTAAAATGTAATGGTAATTTCGATGTTGTCGGTTCAAATTTTATGAAAACAATGGTTAACGCTCCTACAAACCCTTGTATACAGTTCGCTTGTTTGAAAACCTATTGCTGACTGAACGATATTATATTTGCTTTAACAGTTTCAGGTTATGCAGAATGCTAATTGCGTAAAACGGCCGTCCAGTCAAGAGATACCGAGGATTTAGCTGTTAACCAGCCAAATTAATTAATAACATACAGTGTAGTAGTTATATTTTAATAGTAGCATGAATCCTTCAGATATTTGGCCCCATAAAAATCGAGGGCTGACCGTTTATCGGTCGCAAGACCGCAATAGAGTAAGCCTAAGCTTTTGGCTATTTTTTGCTTAGGCATAGACTTAGGCTTAGGTATGGTCTTATCTTTGCATTTAGACTTAGGTTTCAGTTTAGGCTTCTGCTTAGGAATATGCTTATATGCGCTGACCCTTATGGTTTCACTTCCTGCAGATATCCTCGTTCTTTACTAAAATATGCCACAGGCTAATTAGGTGTTAAAAATCTTACTATGGTTAGCGAAACTCCAATTGTTCCTAGCGATGCTGCAACACATTTAAATCTAAAATATAACGCGATACGTAAACGTTTTGCATTTTAAAATACTGTTATGTACGTATATAGTGTTTAAAAATTGCTAATTTTTTATTAATTTCTCGCGAATATTTTTCCAAAACTTCGGGTGTAGGACATTTGTAATTTATTGGCGGATGCAGGATGTTTTGACTCCAAATAATATATTAGCGTATCTATAACTCTGAACTGCGAAACATTGCATTTTAGGACTACTGGGTAATGTGCGTGACACAAAAAAATACACCTTTAATGAGGAAACATGTCGGTTTGTTATAATCCAATTGGCCCATGTTACTTTTAGGGGCATTCAGGTTTCTGGTGGGTCTGTAAAAGAGTACGTTTAGATTCTACTTCACATTTTTTGTTTAGACTTAGATATAGACTTAGGCTTAAGAACACGTTTGCAATGCTTAGGCTTAGGCTTTGGAACAGTTTTGCAATGCTTAGGCTTAGGCTTAGGAACACATTTGCAACACTAGAGCTTAGCTTTAGGCTTAGAAATACATTTAATCTACTGTGTTACGCCCCTAAAAGTAACACTGACCATCCAATTTAACTTGATCACCAGACCAGTTCAAACCAGTGAAATTTGGCTTTCATTATAACTGGACCGTAGTAAATCTTATTTTGAACAGATTTAAATCAAGAACTGAACACATTTAATCACAGTTTTTAGGCGTCCAATATTTAACAAAATGAGTGCAAGTATTTGCAGTTATTAGAACCGAGTTTGAAGTTACCTATTCATCTGTGCCGTATATCTGCTCAACACACTGGTTCCTAGTAAATATCCAATGCTATCCGGAATGAATGCAAAACCTAAAATAATACCTACAACTGAACTTGGTACTAAATTAGTAATCATCAATGAAAGATACCGCTCAAATTGTAAACACGTTGCAAAAATGGTGAGTCAAATTGACTCTTTCCGAAACAGGTTTTTGCGGACTGCGCAAACTGTGTCAAATTCGACTCCGTTATAAGCGTTAATGTAAAATACTTGCTAATTTTTAAACATTAATGTAAAAAAATACTGCTTAAGTTGTCAACATTAATATTACTGTTTTTAATCCTTACGCAGCACCGAATTTTTAACACGCCACAGTCAGTAGCGTGTGTTTCGCAACTCATACACTGCAAATTCCGATGAGTTGATTAATCAACTCTGAGATAGAATTGGATATTTTTGCCTGTTACTGAATTAAAAATCAGCGAACATTAACACACACTGAGCTGATTTAGTTCTGCGTTAGTTAATTTATTGATTCAAAACGAGTTCGATCAATTCAGAATTGTGAGTTCTGAAGGACCTAATTCAGGGCTCAGATCTCCTAGTGGATTCAACTCATTCTGAGTTTAAATCAACTTACTGAAATTTACAGTGTACAACGAACTTGCTCGAAGTCGCTCACAACGATCCTCTTTGTAAGCATAGTTGAAATTTGTGCTTATGCAGTGTTCAGTACACAATAAAATTTTAAATTCTAAGCAACAATCACATTATTGAGTTATAAAAGTAATCAAAATTTGCTGACCAATTTGCCAAATATTTGGTTTGATTGTACTTTCCAGCCAAATGGGTTCACATGGCTCAAGCAACGCAATGGCTGTTGTGGATACACCGATGCATCCTGAAAGTCGTTATGTTGAAGTTTACTAACTTCTGCACGTATATAAAGATCATGGACGGAACGTTTTTCTGCTGACTGAGATAGAGTGAGCTTAAGCTTTAGACTATATTTTCCTTAGGCTGAAGCTTAAGCTTGGGCTTATTCATAAGCTTATTCATTGTTTAGGTTTGGCTTACAAATATGCTTATACTGCAGTAAGGGCTTTGTTCTGTACATTGGTCGTAACTGTTGACTTAAATTTTCTGTCATTATACTCCACGAAGTACTGTTTTCTCTTTGTCCAGTAGAATTGTAATTCATTCAAAATCAGTTTTCTTATCAACATAAGGTATTCGGCAAAAGATCAGAATACGGATGCTTTTGGAATATGATGAACAATGGGCTATTTTAGGAATCTCCAAAAGCTGAACTCAAAGGTGTCATTTTTACGGCTGCAGTACCTTTGATAAAGGAACGCGTTCGAATCTATACAATAGGCCCCTTTTCGTTTAACTTCCGAGTTGGTTTATATACCGTACCTTCACCCTATGGTGACTTTGTTTCCAAATTCGTGAAAACACAGAATTTCTGTACTATAAAACCGCTGTTTATAGAAGTTTAACTGTTTACACTGACATTTATAACGTTAATGATGTCGCACGTTTTGGTACTAAAAAATAAAGTTGTTTGCCATTTAATTGCATCTATCATATCCCTATTTTCCTTTCTAGAAGGGTACTCTTGAATCCAAGTTATTTTGAATTTAGGAAGCAATTGGAGATGCACTGTAAATTTCAATGAGTTGATTAATCAATTCAGCAAGCGAGTTGGTTATTTCTGAATTAAATATCAGTAAACATTATCTCACTCTGAGTTGAGTTGATTCTCACTCTGAGTTCAGTTGACTCTGTGTGAGTTGATTAGTTAACTCAGAATGAATTGAATCAACTAAAAACTCTGAGTACTGATAGTCCTAACTCAGACTGAGTAATCCAACTCATTCTGAGTTAGTATCAATTCACTGAAATTTATACAGTGTATATATTTCGTAGCCCAAGCCGTAATTCAACGAATTTCGAATTCGGCAAGTCCAGAACGGAATGACGACTTAAGCTAGTCCCACGGCGTAATCCTTTCTTTGATATGAGTGCACGCTTTGCGATTGGTTACTAGCTTAATCCCATACTGAAATACGGTTACATGATGCAAATACTCTTCGGATTGGTTAAGTAAACGTTACCAGTAAGCTATCAAACACTTTGATTTACTAAGCAAAGTGAAATCCAGCTGCATTTCGACTATCAATGAACCAATCAGAAAACGTTTATCTTTTATCAGACATAACTCCGCCTTGGGTCAGCCAAAGTCGTAATTTCGCTTTGACTAACCCAGTTCCGAATTTGGCTAAATTATGACTTGGACTGCGACATATAATGAAGCAACGTAATTTTACCTGTAACCATTTGAATAAACGAATCCTTAAGCAAGTTCAAATAAGAGTCATTTTCTCGTAAAGCGTTTTTCTAAAAAAAGTATTAAATACATTTGATAATCCAAAGGTATTGAAATCTCTAAGCTACAGAATATCTATAACTTTAAGCACAGCTGCGAAAATTCATACCAGTATATAACTCTTGTAGAAAATGAAGCTTAAATTGAACTGGCTTTAAATACTTAATCGATTTTAGTGGAAATTTATGACCAGACTACACTGCAAAAAATGGTGAGTCAAATTGACTGTCTCCGAAATGGGCTTTTCCTGACTACACAAACTGAGTCAAAATATGACTCCGCCAGAGACAAGTTCGACTCAATTTGACTCTGGTGGAGTTGAATTTAGACACAGGTCGTGTAGTCAAGAAAAGCCTATTTCGGAGAGAGTCAATTTTTTAACTCAGCATTTCTTACAGTGTAGCAGGTATAGACGAATAATGTATAGTTCAACAAAACATGATTGGGAGAATTTCCGCTTTTAGGCTTTTGACAGGGTATTGTAAGCTTGTAAATATATCAGCGTTTTTAACACTTTAACCTATTCCTAAAACCTTTTGTTAATCATTGATGCTGTAATATCTACGCTTTAATCATATTATCAAATTTCGTACACTGTAAAAAATGGGCAGTCAAATTGACTCTCTCGGAAATAGGCTTTTCCTGACTACACAAACTGAGTCAAATTCGACTCCACCAGAGCCAAATTCGACTCACTGAATCGCTCAGTGAGTCCAGTTTGACTCTGGCGAAGTAAAACTTGACTCGTAGTCAGGAAATGCCGATTTCCGAAAGAGTCCATTTGACTCCCCAATTTTTACAGTGTACCCATTAAACTCTACTTCAAGATAAAAGTTTTGGCCTCACAAGTGTTATAAATTTTGAACTCTCAGTTGAGGCAACTTATTAGCTTCAAAATCTATTGCTAATTGGTGGCAGTTGCTATTTGAACTCGAATCAATGAAACGATCAGTGAATATCAGTTTTCCACTCACTAAAAGCTTAAACTTAACTTGATTTAAGATTAAGCTAATCTAGCAGTATTTAAATAACTTTTTAGATTAACTAGACCAACTGGTAAGTTACGCTTAAATTCACTTGAAATCTGTCATATTTTTTGTTCAATCTAAACTTAATGAATTTTAAAAACTACATAGTTTCTGAACAGCATAAAAGTTACTATATTCAAGTTTGGTTAAGCTATAATTTAAGTTCAAGTTTTTTACTTGGCAGGTCTGATCATATTGTAAAACTTACATACTGTACATCGCTTAGTTTCAGTAGTAGCATTTGGCAAGCTTAAACGCAAGTATAAATACAAAACGAAAACCTTTGTCACCAATTTCATTCTCTGAAGAGTTAAAATTCGTCCAAAGAGCAGCCGGCAGTTATCGCAATTGAAAATGATTCGAACTTATTTAGTAAAAATGCTGAATGCTTCACTTATAAATTTAACCCAAGTTTTGGCCGTCTGAGTTTACCCATATAACAGCTCACCCACAACTATTTGTATTCCTATTCAAATGCCAATAATTATTGTTTAGTTCGGCCAGAACAACCCCTGAAAAACAAACCGATCCATGTAAAGATCAGGAGCGGAATGTGTTTTCTGTGGGACTGCAATTGATTATATTCATAGCTTAAGCATTAGACAACGTTTTTGCTTAGGCGTTGGCAATGGTGTAAGCTCATGCTTACGCTTAGGTTTTAGGGTTAGGCTTACGATTATGTTTATACTACTGTTACGGCCCTGTTGTTGACATTGGCCACCAAACTAAAAATTCGATTAAAATATATGAAATTTAAACCAAAAAGTTTTTGTTATAATCATCGGATTCGATTTGGTTCCAGCAGTTGTTTCAGTAAAATTACGACTGAATTCAAATAATTGCTTACCGCAGCAACATGTAATGAATACTGATAGCATTGTAAACGCCGTAGATGCGTCAGAATATTGATAAACCAGACCCCCAAACGGATAACCAACTAAAAACAATATAGGCTTATTTAAAGACAAAAGGAGGAACCTACAGGGTACAACCGGAGGTCTTCCTCCAGCTCTGGCTCCGGCAGAAAATCGGCCTCCGGCTCCGGCTCCGGTAGAATTTTTGCCGGAGTTTCCAGCAATTTCGTTAGTAAAATTTTGCAATAATTTTGCATATCTGTTTAGCGCGTGTTGTTTTATTTTTATCACAATTTTCAGGAAAGAATTTTCGAAACTTCGCAGAAAATTAGCGTAAAACCAAACAACTTAACCACATATTGCAGATATTGGCTAAAATTTAGATATTAACCATCATTTTTACTACCTTATTTCGCCTTAACCTCCGGCCCCGGCTCCGGTATTTTTCGCCTAAGGTTGTAACCTGGAACCTAATGGTTTAAGGGCACAATGTCACTGCAGAACCCTTTTTCTAAAAATTCATATTGTAGAGTCTTGTATAAGTGCAAATCATTGGCGTAAATTTTAGACAACAATTCAATATAGTCAGTATCCCTATTTGAGGTAAATCAAGTGTGGTATCCGCGGCCTTTGTAAATATATTTACACATATAACAGGCTTAAGCCTAAATTGTAATAACCCAAATTTACAGCCCTGGCGCAGGGCTAAACTTTGTATATTTTGCTGATAGTCTAATCAAAGTTGATCTTCTACAATTGTAATTGAAGGTTCTTGTAAAGATCATTGGCGGAACATTTTTCTGTCGGACTGCATTGGAGTAAGCTTAATAAGCTTTTTACTAATTTTGTTGCGTAGGGTTGGTGTATCTTAGGTTTAGGTGAAAACAACGTCTTACGCCTATGCTTTGACGTAGGCTTAGGCTTAAGCTTACGCTTACGTTTAGAATTAGAAATATACTTTATAGTACTGTTATAGCACTGTATGCATTGATTGAATTGAACCCTGAATATATTGTTTTCCAAATATTTTTCACCGACGATTGAGCCCTTACTTAAAACCCCGGTCGCCATTCCGCTCAGTGCAATACCCATTGCTCGGCTTCGTTCACATTGATCTTCATAACATGAAGCCATTAGAGCCATGCCTTAAATGTAATTGCTAAAAACTGCAGTTGACGCAAAAAGCAATATTGCAAAGCAAAACGAAAACAATTTGTGAAAACCGCTAAAACGATCGTATACATGTCTCGTTTCGCCGCAAGAGCCGCTCAACCAGACCAGTAGCCAGTTCACCTTGTTAGCGGCTAAAAATTTTTCAGGAACGGCATACAAGGGTTTTCGTTGACTTACAAGTAAGGATCAAAATGCTCTATGGGAACCAAACTATTTCCAGTGGGGTCAAGCTTCCCTCTCCTGGCCCCGGCATCCCCTTGGCTCGGGCGTGCGTGCAACAAGAGTAGTTAATCGCTATTTAACAAGAGCATGTAACTGGGTACATTCTGCGTAGGAAAGAATGTACCTGGTACGCGTTGCGTTCTTGCCTTACACCCTAAATTTAGAGGGGGTACAACCGGTACGAACCATGTTGCTTTATGCATACGGCGTCAAACATGCTCCAGTTATAGTTTAATTGAGGGGTATTCATGTGATAGCGACCCCCCTCTAAACAAGGGGAGTCGGCCAAAAACGCAACACCCGGTGGTACATTTTGTAGCAGGCGTGGCCCAAAGAGTAGCACCCTCTTGTCGTTATCGACTCTTGATGTTACGTACCGTTTCGCATCTTCGGCCACAAGACAATTTACTAGTAAGACAGTGCGAAAATTGCACATATATATGTTACTATATAAATGCATTTCAACCAGCGTTTTAGAATACATAATGGTTTCTGTTATGATCGACATTGCAGTGGTATGGTCAAGATTGCGTAGCGCCTATCGCCAAACACCATTTGTAAAAAAGCGAAGTGCCAGAGCTGCAGAAGTGAGTTTAATCAAAAAATGAGTTGAATTTCAATACTCGCCATTTGCTTATTGCTCACTTAGCTCGAAATGGTGATTACTAACGGTCTGCACGACTCCTGTTTGAAGGTTTGCCCGAAGTTAATCACCACGCTGGGAATCGAACCTCGGCCGTCTTGCACTCGAACTCTTGCTACCTCTACGCCACACAGTCATTGCAATAACTTCTTATACCGGTATATGCGCACAGGCATTGCAACAGTTGTTTTACATACACTTTATGTGGACGTATACCGACAGTGGTGTTAGTCACTAGCCGATTCAGAGGCAGGACGGAAGGTCGACGCATGCTCCGTCAAAATAACGTTTGTGATCAAATGATAAGGTCACTATCTTACAATCCCCAAACAAAATTGGCGCATATATAGCATAAAAGATAAAAATTTCGTTTCATAACTTTAATCATCCCGCACTCCGTCAGAAATTTTTCGATCCGACGCTGGTATCAATTATATAAAATTTAAGCGA
>JASANG010003601.1:0-98451 GCA_030248215.1 Enoplolaimus lenunculus | reverse complement strand
ATTCAAAAATTAGTAAAATTTAGAAAATTACGTTTGACCAATGTAACTTTTAGGGGCGTAACAGTAGATTAAGCGTATTGAGCCTAAGCGTTGCAGAAATGCTCCTAAGCCTAAGCCTAAACGAAAAATGTAACCTAGAATCAAAACCTACTTTTTGATAGACCCACCAGAACCCTGGACGCCCCTTAAAGTAACATGGGCCAAATATTTTGATCATGGCCGAAGGAGCCTCCACTCCAGAATAAGGGGGGTCCCCGTCTAGCCTTACTCGGGCACTGTTCATACCCCTGAAATTGAAACCGTACCGGCTCCTTTGATGTAAGCTCAAACGATGTTTGCTATGTAACTTCAGACAGACAACCCAGCTGATATCAAACAATTGCTATTTGAATACCGGTTAATTGCGTTTTATCTTGTTAAAATTGGTCATTTTTGTTTTTTAACTTTCCAATTTTCCTAAGAAATCTACTCTGAAACCGAATGTTTGCTTTTATTTTTGTTAGATGGGAAGTTTTTCAGTTTTATTTTAATGCAGAAAAAAAACCTGGTAAAATGCAGTTTGTCGAATTGTTTGGTTTCGCAGAGAAGTAGGAATTTAGGAAAATTGGTAATATTTGGTTTTCGGAAGCGAATAAATGCCAAAAGGTCGATCAACTGAAAAAAGGCTCTGGCATTGGGTTAAAATTGAAGGTTTATGTGAATGGAAAAACTGGCTCATATGAATCGGGTTTATCTTCTTTTCTCCGCTGGTCTCCAATAGAGTAAGCGTGAGCTTCATCCAAATTATTGCTTATACTTGGGTGTGGGCTGAGCGGGGTCGTAGCCAGAGGGTGGGAGCAAGGGCGCGCTCAGCTTCTGCTGGAAGATATTTTTGCGACATAGAACGTTTTCAACCATGCTTATGAGTTGTTAAAAACCCCTGTTTGCCGCTGCAGAAAATTTTTTCACCCCCTTGCAAGGTGAGCTGGCTACTGAGGATAAGGCTTCGGTATAGGTTTATCATTACACTGAGGCTTAGACTTAGGAATATGTTTATACTACTGATACGCGGGGGCAATGTACACCGAAAAACATATGGGTTGACTGACGGAACCAAAAATTTTGGACTGGGGGATTGAAAATCGCATGTTGTTATATTTCATTTCACCTCAGGGAGAAGAGACAGAAACCGTTTACGGGGTCTGAAGACTTGATGACCGGTGACACGGTTTTATTTGTGGAATGCCATCTCACACGTTAACTGCAAACATTAATCAATAGTAAATATAGCACTCAAGCCTTTGCATGTCAACTGATGCTTACAGAAATTCTTCTAAACAAGACTTAAGCTTGCGCTATGATTTTTAATTTCTTTATACCTGACACGGCGCCGTCCGTCACCCCATGTGACACCGTCCATCATCTTGAATCTCGCTGCGGTATGGTACCCCCGTTACTTCGATACGATACCGTATGCTGACGAACGGCACTGTGCAAGGTGACAAACGGTGCCGTACGAGTACCGACGGACGGCTCCGTACAGGTGACAAACGGTGCCGTACGGGTGACAGAACAGCTGCATCTGCAGGTGACAAACGGTGCCGTACGAGTGACGGACGGCTCCGTACGTGACAAACGGTGCCGTACGAGCGACGGACGGCTCCGTCCAGGTGGGCAACGATCTGCCGTCCGAGTGACGGACGGCTCCGTGCAGGTGACGAAACGGTGCCGTACGAGTGACGGACGGCTCCGTACAGGCAGAAAACGGCGCCGGTACGAAGCGACGGCACGGCTCCGACAGGTGAAAAACGGTGCCGTACGAGTGACGGGACGGCTCTCGTACAGGTGACAACCGGTGCAGTACGAGTGACGGACGGCTCCGTACAGGTGACAACCGGTGCAGTACGAGTGACGGAGCGGCTGCGACACAGTAACAGGGTGGACAGGTGGACGAGTGACGGACGGCTCTGTACAGGTGACAAACGGTGCCGTACGAGTGACGGACGGCTCCGTACAGGGTGACAACCGGTGCAGTACGAGTGACGGACGGCTCCGTACAGGTGACAAACGGTGCAGTACGAGTGACGGACGGCTCCGTACAGGTGACAAACGGTGCAGTACGAGTGACGGACGGCTCCGTACAGGTGACAACCGGGGCAGTACGAGTGACGGACGGCTCCGTACAGGTGACAAACGGTGCCGTACGAGTGACGGACGGCTCCGTACAGGTGACAACCGGTGCAGTACGAGTGACGGACGGCTCCGTACAGGTGACAAACGGTGCCGTACGAGTGACGGACGGCTCAGTACAGGTGACAAACGGTGCCGTACGAGTGACGGACGGCTCCGTACGACAAGTATACCATCACCCATAATCTACATGAATCGGACATTTTGTCTTGAAAAATATAAAAATGAGCACACGGATTTTAACAATTTTAAATTTTAGTTCAAGTTTTAAACCCCTTTATATCGAGAAAGACAAATGCTTTATATATGAAGGCTAGCAATCGTGACTCCGGTCAGGGACGGAAGATGTCCGCCTCGGACCTGTGACCTACACACTCCGTACCGTAAATTGCGACTCTGAAGATTTGGCAGCGAAAGAATTCGGTTTCCACCATCTGTGCTAGTAAAAAATCACAATTTTAGTTGTGATTTCAGCTGTTAGTTTTGCGTGTTCCGATATCGACTCATCGAACAATTTTGCACGCAATAAACTGTTGCAAAATATTTTCAAAATCATTTCAGCCGACGTTGTTTTTGTGTTTAAATTTAATTTTTTTGTGTTAAAATGCGAAGGTCGCCTTACAATTTTTACAATATTTCCCGCAGAATTTTTTGTGTTAAAATGCTAAGGTCCCTGCGTTACAATTTTTTTACAATATTTCCCGCAGAATTTTTTTGTGTTAAAAAGCTAAGGTCCCTGCCTTACATTTTACAATATCCCCATATTTTTTGTGTTATATATGTATCATAATCTATTGATGTTATGCTAGGTATACGTGCTACAATTTTTACAATATTTGCATAATGTCTTCCTTGTGTTAAAATGCTAAGGTCCCTGCCTTAAATTTTTACAATATTTCCCGCAAGATTTTTTGTGTTAAAATGCAAAGGTCCCTGCCTTACAATTTTTACAATATTCCCCGCAGAATTTTTGTGTTCAATATTTCCCGCAGAATTTTTTGTGTTAAAATGCGAAGGTCCCTGCCTTACAATTTTTACAATATTTTCCGCAGAATTTTTTGTGTTAAAATGCTAAGGTCCCTCCCTGCCTTACAATTTTTACAATATTTCCCGCAGAATTTTTGTGTTAAAATGCTAAAGTCCCTGCCTTACATTTTTTACAATATTTCCCGGAGAATTTTAGTGTGATAAAATGGTAAGGTCCCTGTACCTTACAATTTTTGCGTTTCATAACATTTGCCAGCCAGCCGCCCTCCCTCGTCAAAAATATTTGGATCCGCCTCTTTCTGTCCCACGCATTCAAGATGTACCATATAGCATCATCGCTGTTGGATTAATCCTATGGAGTAATAGGTCAATTATCCACTGGTCCAGACGGGGATTATGGATGACGCATTGTGTCTTATTTCCATCCATCTCTGCCAGGGTTAGTAAAATCTGCCTACAATTACGTGTTCATTGTGATTTTAAGTCGAAATGCCTTACCCTGACTACAAAAACTAGATGAAACTGTGCAGTTTGTTTAAGCTGAAAATAAACTATGGTTAACCACACAATTTTTACCAGATTTTTGGTCAAATCGAGATGATGGCTCTTGAGAAAACCTAAAACTTTTGACGGTTGTGTGAGCGCTTGAAAACCAATTGAACCTAACTGGTGTTTGCAATTCAAACAAAACCAACAAAGACCTAAATATTCCCCGTCTGGGTACATTTAGCAATAGACAGGAAAGTTTAAATATATTGCATTTCCTATGGTCCCACAACGGCAATTGCCACGGATGCAGGTAGGTTTCTGGTTTGGACACATTTACGCCAATTACGTAACTATGAAACCGGTTTATAAAGTCTCTATTAGTCTCAACTAAGATTTAGTTGTAAAAAATAAATTGGTCAAAATTTTTGGACGGAGGCATGGTCCATTCGGTCCCTCTCTAAGGACCTGTCAACTGTTAATCCGGCTCGGAATATCGGTGATATGAATGAATTGGTGCCGTGGCTACGAAAATGTAGATATCTTGCGAATTAATTCAAAACTTCAATTTAGTGCAAGTAGTTTATAAAAATAAGGAAGACATAAATGACAAATTCTTTAAATCGGACACGTATACCACAAAGCGTATCAATGGATTATATACATATATAAATAAATAAATATATATATGTATATATAAAACGACCTCTTAAGTAGAAATATTCAGACTTAAGTCTGAATGACTTAAACGAACAACAGAAGCACAACATTTACTATTAAACTTGGAAAATTGAATAAAAAAATTAAATTTAAACACAAAAACAACGTCGGCTAAAATGATTTTGAAATATTTTGCAACAGTTTATTGCGTGCAAAATTGTTCGATGAGTCGATATCGGAACACGCAAAACTAACAGCTAAAATCACAACTAAACTTGTGATTTTTTACTAGCACAGATGGTGGAAACGAATTCTTCGCTGCCAAATCTTCAGAGTCGCAATTTACGGTACGGAGTGTGTAGGTCACAGGTCCGAGGCGGACATCTTCCGTCCCTGACCGGAGTCATGATTGCTAGCCTTCATATATAAAGCATTTGTCTTTCTCGATATAAAGGGGTTTAAAACTTGAACTAAAATTTAAAATTGTTAAAATCCGTGTGCTCATTTTTATATTTTTCAAGACAAAATGTCCGATTCATGTAGATTATGGGTGATGGTATACTTGTCGTACGGAGCCGTCCGTCACTCGTACGGCACCGTTTGTCACCTGTACGGAGCCGTCCGTCACTCGTACGGCACCGTTTGTCACCTGTAAGGAGCCGTCCGTCACTCGTACGGCACCGTTTGTCACCTGTAAGGAGCCGTCCGTCACTCGTACGGCACCGTTTGTCACCTGTACGGAGCCGTCCGTCACTCGTACGGCACCGTTTGTCACCTGTACGGAGCCGTCCGTCACTCGTACGGCACCGTTTGTCACCTGTACGGAGCAGTCCGTCAGCATACGGTATCGTATCTAAGTAACGGGGGTACGATACCGCAGCGAAATTCAAGATGATGGACGGTGTCACATGGGGTGACGGACGGCGCCGTGTCAGGTATAAAGGAATTAAAAAGCATAGCGCAACCTTAAGTCTTGTTAGAAGAATTTTTGTAAGCATCAATTGACATGCAAAGGCTTGAGTGCTATATTTACTATTGATTAATGTTTGCAGTTAACGTGTGAGATGGCATTCCACAAATAAAACCGTGTCACCGGTCATCAAGTCTTCAGACCCTGTAAACGGTTTCTGTCTTCTTGAGGTGAAATGAAATATAACAACATGCGATTTTCAATCCCCCAGTCCAAAATTTCTGGTTTCGTCAGTCAGCCCATATGTTTTTCGGTGTACATTGCCCCGCGTATCAGTAGTATAAGCATATTCCTAAGTCTAAGCCTCAGTGTAATGATAAACCTATACCGAAGCCTTGTCCTCAGTAGCCAGCTCACCTTGCAAGGGGGTTAAAAAATTTTCCGCAGCGGCATACAGGGGTTTTTACCAACTCATAAGCATGGTTGAAAACGTTCTATGTCGACAAAAAATCTTCCAGCAGAAGCTGAGCGCCCCTGCCCACCCTCTGGCTACGCCCCGCTTAGCCCACCCCAAGTATAAGCAAATAATTCGGATGAAGCTTACGCTTACTCTATTGGAGACCAGCGGAAAAGAAGATAAACCCGATTCATATGAGCCAGTTTTTCCATTCACATAAACCTTCAATTTTAACCCAATGCCAGAGCCTTTTTTTCACTTGATCGCCCTTTTGGCGTTTATTCGCTTCCGAAAACCAAATATTACCAATTTTCCTAAATTCCAATCTCTGCTGCATTTTACCAGGGTTTTTTTTGCATTAAAATAAAACTGAAAACTTTTGATTGAACAAAAATAAAAGCAAACATTCGGTTTCAGAGTAGATTTCTTAGGAAAATTGGAAAGTTAAAAACAAAAATGACCAATTTTAACGAGATAAAACGCAATTAACCGGGTATTCAAATAGCAATTGTTTGATATCAGCTGGGTTGTCTGTCTGAAGTTACATAGCAAACATCGTTTGAGCTTACATCAAAGGAGCCGGTACGGTTTCAATTTCAGGGGTATGAACAGTGCCCGAGTAAGCTTAGACGGGGACCCTCCCTTATTCTGGAGTGGAGGCTCCTGGCGATGATCAAAATATTTGGCCCATGTTACTTTAAGGGGCGTCCAGGGTTCTGGTGGGTCTATAAAAAAGTAGGTTTTGATTCTAGGTTACATTTTTTGTTTAGGCTTAGGCTTAGACTTTTAATACGCTTAATCTACTGTTACGCCCCTAAAAGTTACATTGGTCAAACGTAATTTTCTAAATTTTACTAATTTTTGAATATATATTTTCAGGTGTCCTACGACCACTTCGATCCCCCGTGCAAGCGCCTCGTAAGCATCTCAATATTTCAAGCAGGCGCCAGCGCATAAAAGTTTCGAAACACACAAACTCTATCAAGGTTCTAGTATCAAGTCCAACGAAAAATATCTTTAACGGAACCATAATGAACCCCCAAAGTGACCATTTGGTGCCTAGGTCGCCATGACACTATAGACCACGTATAGAAATCCGTACTAAACATTAGCGTTGTATGTCGCTCCAGAAATGTCCGTAGGGGATATATTCTCTTATTGTTTCCATGGCCCAAGTAAAGATCAGCGGCGGAACGCTTTTCTGCGGCACTGCCATAGAGTAAGCACGAGTTTTAGACTAACTTTTTTGCTTAGGCTTTTAGGCTTCGGTATACGCTCGTTCTTACGCTTAGGCTTATGCTTACGCTTAGGATTATGCTTATAGTTCTGTTACGATCCTGTTCTATACGTTGACATCCTTCATTGCATGTCCCGCTGAAAAACACCGGGACCTGTTTTGCAAGGATTCTGCATTAATAGGTCGGGCAATATAATATTTTCTCGCTCGCTATGCTCGTTCAAAATGTATCGCTTTGAAACGACTCCTTTCAATCTGAACGAGAGCTGTACGCTACCCGCGGGTACGGGTAAGAAAATTTTGGCACAAATATACCCGGGCGTAAAAACTATAATTTCCGCTGGTAAAACGCAACGCCGGTAAGAAAATCTGTACTCACTTACACTTCTGATCTGAACTACTGACTACGCCTCTAATGTCATCAAAAATACAGTCTGTTCAAAAAAGTTATACCCTTGCGAACTGAAATCCTGAACACATTCTTGAGTAGGAATTGGTCAAAAATCAAGTACCAGGTTACCGGTTGGTTTCAAACCTTAACGCCGCACACAATAAAAACGACTCTGTGAAAATGTCAAACTATTTTTGGTTAAAAAATAACCAATCAATTTGTATTAGTTTATTTTTGGCTTTTAAATAAATCCGGTAAAACGAGCCCAGTTTTGTATGGCTTAAGCGTTTTAAGGTGAAATTTTGGCAAAATGTGACCCAAATCGCTCGTTGGAAAAACAACCGTATCCATTAATGCATAATTCGTATTATAAGTTTTTATTGAACTAATGAAAAAAATCTGTGTGTTAGCAAGAAATTGATTCTGATCCGAAGTCAGTATTTTCAACGCTCAAGTGCAAAAATTTGTTGTGGTAAACTTGTGGCGCGGCGCCATCCGGTGCCATCCGGCGTGGACTGTCGGCGTCCGAGTTGACGCTAGGACCGGATATTAATTAAAGATACAAATATTTAAACAAACGTTTGTTATGTTTTCAGTTTTAAGCATTATTGAATCATTTTCAGTAGTTTGCAAGCAATTTTTTTCTGCAAGATTTATCCCAGTCAACTCTCTACTCATCTCTCAAAACCGCAAAATTTTCTAAATTCTGTTTCCACGCTTTTGAATCAGCTGCTGCGTCAATATTATAAACCGGTCAACCTCCAAGCATTTGAAAAAAACGCAAAATTACAAACGAGTAAAATGACTAAAATTGCAAATAATGCAACTGCAATAAAATATTGCAAATCGTATTTTGTAAAGCATAATTCTTAAGCCTAAGCCTAAACTTAAAGCTAAACATTGCTTCAAGTACTTATTTCTCCGGTATCCTTTTAACTAAGAAATTAATAAAGGCTTCATAAGCTGGTTCGATCTGAAAAAGTCCGTCAACTTTTCACCAAGTTTAAACTAAACTTAGAACCACAACACCGGCTATTTCAAACAAGACCGCAGCCGTCGTATTAGCTTTGGGTGTTGAAATACGACGTTTTGACCCAAAACATATAATATAGTAACAATGTGACACTATTAAGCAATATTTTTCACTTAATTTGCCAACTTTTATAGATAATTTTTTCAAAAAATCAGAGGGGTGACGCTTCATCCCCCGCCCCTCAAATTGGCACTTCCCTGCCTCCACCCTACCATTCCGAACGGCGTTCAGAAAACCCACGTATCCGTTTCTATTTTGCTCTAAATTGTTTACAAACAAACAAATATATAATTTCTATGCCCGTCACGAAGTCAGAAGAACAAAGCTGCAAACATGAAGGAGCGAGCGACGGGGTGGGTGTTCCCGTTACAGACGTCTCGCCCCGGCCGCAAAAATCTACCGAACAGAATTGAAGGAATTATTTGTTTGTACAATTTTTTTTCTTGTGTCCCCTTTATAAATATTACTGCCTCCCAGTAACAATATTCCGTTGCGAGTTGGCATAAGAATCAACAAACCTATAACTTAGCTTCAACTATAAGACGTCTGTTAGATATGGTTCTCTGTCGTCGGGTATTTGGTTTTCACCCAAAGCGCTCTCGTTCAACATTGTGGCTTAATGTTTACCCAACCAGCCAGGCTGACCGCTAGCCAAACAAGGGGGTGAAAAAAAACTCCAGGGGGTTACGCGTTGATTTTGCATGATTTAAAAATTAAAAATTGGGTCGCTTTTTTCCGGTGGGGTTTTAAGATACTGAGGCACCGCGGCTTCCATTTGGCTTCAAGCTTGCAAAAACAATAAACTATGCTAAAGGATCAGGGAAATTAACAGCTTGACGAAAACAGTTTGGTTATGAACGCGGCAGCGTTTCAGCGTTTGCTAATGGAATTAGAACGCCAAATTAATCGAGTTGATAACATTTAGCTAATGACTTTAGCTGGTCTGTGTTTAATGGAAATGGACCACATTTGATCTGTTTGGAATAAAGGTAAAATGGTTGTCAATCGTAGAAGGAAATGTCAAAAACAATTAGTTTGGTCATAATTTTTTGATAATCAAATTTAAAACTTAAATTGAATCAATTTAAGCAAGAGTGAATCATGACTAGAGTGTCCAACTCTTGGGGTCAACTGGTGTTGCGGTTTTGGCCGACCGCCATCTTATTTAAAGCGGGGTCGCTATCACATGAATATCCTTAAATTAAGCTATAAGGGGACCATGTTTGACGCCGCATACATAAAGTGCCACGGTTCGCACAGGTTGTACCCACTCTAAATAAAGCAAGTAGGGCAGCAAGGCAACGCGTGCCGGGTAACAGTCATTATGGACTCTTGGTTTAAGCAAGAGTGTGCAACTGGGAACATTCTGTGTAAAAAAGAATGAACCATGTGCGCGTTGCATTTTTAGCCAACATCTTTATTAGGAGGTAAAACCTGTGCGAACCATGACACTTTATGTTTCCGGCACCAAATTGCTCCGCTTATTATGTAATTTAGGTATATTGCATGTGAAAGCGACCTCCCCTCTAAACAAGGAGTGTCGGCCAAAAACGCAACGCCCGGTGGTACATTTTGTACATCGTGGAACCACAAAAGAGTTGCACATTCTTGTATCATGCACTTTTTGATTTAAGTAATCAAATATCGATTGGCTGTTACAAATGGCAGCCGAAAATTATTTTACCACATTTATTAATTCATAAAACTCTATCGCTGACCCTGTTACATAACTCTACTTAAGAACGGTTCTGGATAGCGCAGGTATCCATACCGAGATTAAGCATTCGAACCTTTAATTGTTTCAACCATTGACAACAATGAAGAAATTATTTTAAAATATACATTAAAATTAACAATCATATACTATGTGAACATTTGGCCCACATAAAATTCAAGGGCGGAACGTTTTACAGTGAGACTGGAATTAGAGTAAGCTTAAGCTTTAGACTAATATTTTGCTTAAGTTTAAGCATAAGATTATTCTTACGCTTAGGCTTAAGAATATGTTTATACCACTGTTTCGCTCTAGTTTAATGTTGCCTAGCCCCACATGACACAGCTTTGAAATGTTTCAAAGCATTCGAATATACTTTTTAAAACATTGTCCCTAACATCCGTACCCAGTCTGCCCATATCGAGATTTATGGCCGTTTTAATGTTTTTCTACTAAGAACTGATGCCCTTTAACTAAAAAATTACTGCCAGTCGACATCAACGCAAAAAAAAAATGTTTTTAAAATAATAAAAAAAAGTAAAAAAATTCAATTTTGACTTACTTTTTACTTATTTTATCATTCCCAATTTCACTGCTGCCGAAAATCAAAGGCGGTGGCGGTGTTCGTACGATGTAGTTTCGTGCAGATACGTGAGCATGAATGGTTGACGCAGTAAATGCGCCTAACTGGCCCAAGTATGCTTTGGTCGCTGGAGACACAGATGAAAGCAGTTTCTGAAACAATTAATTGTTTTTTTCATTTTAAAATATGAGTATACGAAAATTCGGCAGAGGCTTTTTTTGCTACAACACAGTTTTGTATAATATTGGAGCCAGCAGGTTATTGCCAAAACCTGTGTCTTTTTTCTTTGTGTCTCTAGAAATTTCGAACGATACTTTTTCATTGCTAATTGAAGTAAATTTTACGGAATTTTTTTTCGCTGGAAAACTTTTTCAATTTCGATCCATCAGGATATTCTAAAACCTGTAAAAGTGTCTTTTTCCTTGTGTCTTTGAAAAGTTTAACAACGAAATACATTTTAGTTTTGATTAATAGGCCGAGAAATTCGACTAAATTTTCAGCTGATCAGCTATTTTATTTTCCACCGTTTCTTTAACACCCAATAAAATCAATCATAACTTAAATGATCATTTCTTACAACGTGTAGGCGTAGCAAACACAATGTCAGGATTTAATTTCAAAGGGTATACCATCCTTGATTGAACTTTAAAGAATCCGGCAAATTCTACTTAAACCTGTAAGTACGGTTTGGTTCGCGTCCCGGAGAAATTTTGTAATGGAATATATCCTTCGGTCGCTTCTTACATACGCCTAAGTGGCATTAAATGCTTAGAAGGATCTGGTACGCACTATGATTAAAAATTGTGCCATAAACAAAAATACCAGATGCTAGACATCATAGCGAAGTTTGCCTTGAATAAGATCTGAGTTTACAGGTTTGTAGCCAGCTCAACTTGACGATGGGGGTTCCAAATTTGATGCTGTGCATTATATGATTTAACATAGCTTAGAACCGGGGGCTCATTTATCGAACAGGACCGGATCGTTTTCCGGCGGGGCTGTAATAGAGTCAGTTTAAGCTTTAGACGTAACTTTTTTGCTTAGACTTAGGCTAAGGCTAAAGGCTTAGGCTTAGGAATAAGCTCATCCTTACGCTTAGGCTTAGGCGTAGGAAATGCTTATACTTCTGTTCCGGCCCTGTTGTATACATGAGTCGAAGCGAGGTTAAAACATTTCTAGGGGTGTAAAATGTTTTTGTGTACAGGAAAATGGCCCTGCGACCCCGCTGACTACGGACAGCAAAGTCAACGCTTACATTTGAGCTGGGTAGTTCGGTTTCATTAAGAGCAGTAAAATAACATTTTGCGACAAAATGATGCAGATGAAGACTTTCAATTTCGCGTTCCCAATCGCCGACTTGATTTTGACTGACTGCTCCGACTGCAGGCAACTCACTGAGACGTAACATTTTGCCAACCTGAAAGTCAAAATTAACAAACGTCCAAGTAGCGTTTCAAACGCCAGCCAATCAAATGTTTACGCCAAAATGTATGCCCACTAGTGGATTCGGAGGGGGGGACGGGGGGACGGTGGTACGTGCGCTCCCCCGTCCAAAAATTTTTTTCGTGATATAATGGTTATTTTACAATTCTTCCTTCAAAAAATTACCACATATATCATGCAGTAAAAAATGTGTTTCAAAACCTCTTCCATCCCACCTCCTTTTGAAATTTTTGAATCCGCAGCTGTGTATGACAATTTTTAAACATTGCATTATGAGTGCAGTTAATTTCACAAAATTTGCAACAATTTTCTGATTTGATACCAACGTGCGAAACGTTTCGCTAACTGGTAATAGGTGCTACACACATTTGAGAAAAAACAACTTACAGTTTCCAACTTTTCCTCCATTCGTTCCATTTCGCGATGAATTGACCTGAGTGCCAGTTCGCGACTTGAACATTTAGTCGCATGGAGCGCAGCCGAGACGTGAATGGCGTTCGCCCAAGACTCAAGCTCTGTTTCTGACGCTACCTGAAAACAATAAAGCACAAACCATTTTGTATGGTCGGTATAGTTTTGTTGTTTTGTAAATTTTTGTATGAATTTAACCCCTTCTCACATTGAGTTGCCTATAGATAAGTCAGCGCAGTGTATATACGTTAAATAATATATATCGCACCGTGTTTAACAATTGCAAGACGTATACGTCGTACTAAATCACCATAAGACGTGAGAGCCCCCTCGGGCTCGAGCGTCAAGCTCCTATAGCTGAGTGGTGATGGTATACGCCTCCCACTCCGGTCACTGGAGTTCGAATCCTAGCGTAAAAGTAGGTCTCAGGGGAAATAGAAAATATTCATGTGAGAAAGGGTTAATATTATTATGGCTCCTTCAGTTTCAACGATGTAAAAACAAAACCTTTTTTATTATTCAAAAACATGTATTCCCTCCTGCTTTTTTAAGTCTCTTTTTTACATTTTTTATCAATTTTTCTTTCAATCGAATCTTTACAAATATATTTTATAATTTTAGCTGGAACTTAAAAAGAAGAGCAGTTGAAAATTTTTCCATTAACCCTTTCTCATGCGAATGACATTCATTTAAGGATTTTTTGTATTAAAAGTTTAGTACGAAATTGGCACTGTCGCTTTGCTCGTTTCGCTCGCGAGTTTTACCACAATTATATCTCAAGTGACATTTTTCCAGAAAGTTTCGAATCCACCCGCTGTATTTTATGTACCAACCTGAACCAGATAAGCGTCCCCAAGCGATGTAGTAACACAAAAGACATGTTGCCGACGAGGATATTCAGGTACAGATTGCACCAGCGAATTCACAGTATCGATAATTAGTGATTTTTCTCTGAAATCAAGAAATAACGAAAATTAAATAAATTATTTATTTATTTTACGGTGTTTTAGCCAGTGTAAACCTTAAAACTATGAAAAATTAAAACATTGTTTTAAAACCAATGTGAACATCTGTGACATCCGGATATGAAAAATGTTCCATACCCAAATAGTAGAAATTTGAAAATAATACAAAACACAATTTTTTTGGAAAACAAACCATTTTACACGGTGTTAGCCACACGAATATAAGCAGAAAATAAAATGTTATGCATAGTTTGGTTTTCAAAATACTAACCTATCCGTATGGTAGAGTAAAGATGTTTGCTGGACGCACATATAAAGCCAACATAAACCTTAATGCTTGCACTTTAAACCGGCTGAGTACAGTGATTTTTATTCTTCAAGTCTGGTTTAATCTTTTTTTACAATATATCTTTCAAGAAATGTGAAAAATTACACTAGCAATAAATATTGTTATAACAATCGCAAGGTACCCATATGGGTAATATACCGAAGAGTAGTTACCCATAGCTACAAATATAAGATATCAATATGGGTAGTAGCTATCTAACAAACAATTCATCGATGTTGTTTCTACTTTCTCTGCTATGGGTAGGCGACAAAAATAGTACCAAGTGTACAATTGGCAACGTGAACCCCGAATTATTTGCTAATTTCAATAGTTTCGTCTTACCCAGGCGGCACTGGAATGTTCGACCCTGTTTTAAGTGGTGTTCCACGGCTGCTAGTGACGTCATCTTTGGGCGCACCACCTGTGACCAATTTCAGCTGCCATAACGATCCACTAAGTGACGCGAAATATTGTTGCCAAATTTCTTGCGTCAAAATTACCAAATGTCCACCAGGTTGTGGTCGAAGCCATTGTTTCATTAGAATGTGGCTGAAACGAACCGAAAAAAGCTGGTATTAATATAGTTAATTACCTCAAATGTGTATAGCACCAATCACAAAAACGATAATATTGCTACATGAGTTCTGGTTCAGTCATTGGTCGAAATTTGTGCCAATTATTGGTTTTGATATTATTTTTCTTGATTGAAATAAATGTCTTTTGAACAGATATATTGAAGACAGAGCACATCAAGCTATGCCCCGACCATGACTTAAACCAAATTTTTTACTAACATTAAATATATACTTGAAATGCGTTTAATAATATATTTTTCAGCTTATTTGCGTGGAAAACCTTTTATTTGTAGCTAATTTCATCCAAATTATTTTAAATATAGACAACAAATATAGGCATAAAACCGTTTAAAACTTTGTCGTACCCAGATCTATTAATAAAGCACGGTATATTTGGTTCTAAGACTTCACAGATTCCTGGACCACGCTGAGCAGAACCGGAAGCACCGTCCGGATCTCGAGCATCGCAGCTATTGTTCGATGATTGTTCTGTCTAAAAACAACACAGAACCAGTCTTAGTGAGACTACATGTATTGAGTGAAGCTCGAACAGACTTAAGCAATTCAAGCTAATATGCAAATTAGTTATTAGTTAACTATTTATTTATCGGTTTTGGAAGTTTATAAACAATTTATTCAGATTCATTTCACCAAAAACCGTTCGATAACCCTAAGAATTAGTGAAATAAGTTGAAAAGTCCTAATTTAGGTCTATCAATAAAGCGAATGTGCAAATTAGCTGTTAGCTAACTATTTAATTATCGGTTTTGGAAGTTTGAAATAAAAATTTAGTCGAATTTCTCGCACTCAATAACCTTTTACTGCTGAAACTAGATTGGTTGTAACCATAATAATTAATGAAATAATGTACGAATCTGGTACGTAATGCAACTTCCACAATATGTGTACACCAGGTGACTTTTGAGGGGATAGTGCTTTGGACACTGAAGCCAAAAAAGCTTCAGTATCCTGAACGTTGAAGCCAACAAGCTTCAGTGTCCAGGACATTGAAGCATTTTTCGCTTCAGCATCTTTCACACTGAAGCTTTTTGGCTTCAACGTTAAGGATACTGAAGCTTTTTTGGCTTCAGTGTCCAAGACACTACCCCTCGAAAGTCACCTGGTGCACGCATGTTATTGTGGAAGTTGCATACATTTCCGAAACAATGGTAACAAGAGGCTGAGAGTGGTACTTTCAAAAACAAATCCTTTGCACCCAACAGCTGACAGATATTGCTACTTCTATGATAATATGCGTGCTTCAGGCTGCCTTTCTGAAGATCAGAGACAGACAAAGGTTCATACAGAAAATAAAATTCCTTCTACCCAGCTTGTGTGTGACGCTAAATCATCGCGTAGTTATGTGGAATTTATATCCTTAAATATATTTCAAAGTTTCTAACTTTCTCTGCATGGCGTCTAAATGTTTGCCCCTTTTAGAAACAACCATTAATAACCCTACAAATGTTCACTGACCTTTTCAGCAGATCTCACCGATGCTGCGTACATCGATGACGTCATCACACTCCGTCTGTTGTTTCGGCCCGGAGTCGCTACCGGAGTCTGATTGTCCTTGAGACCTGAATCAACCTCAGCTATGGCGACATCGGTCTCGGCAGTCGCACTTAGTCCAGATCCTCCAATTGGACGAAACGATCCATTAGCGCCTGCGATCAAATGGATTGAACTCCGTTTCGTTCGTTGGCGATGAGACGTCGATGCAGACGGCGGAAAGCGATCGACACCTCCTGTCTGAGATCGCAACTCCTGATGGTAGTCCCGGACTCCGACTGAAGGACCCGATGGTACGCCACTGTTGACGTCATCGTCGTCATCGTCGGCGTCGTCTGATCCGGAGTGCAGCTGACCGCTGCCGCCAATACTCCTGTTCAATCGTGAATGTTCACGTCGAGTCGATGAATAACTGACGCGATGAGATGAGCTTGTGGCCGTGACAGTCGCTTGCACACCGGATTGAGACACACCGGGCCGATAGGCGCCAGGGTGTCGACTACTCCTGGTCGATCGAGTATGACCGACCACTCCGGGCATATCGTCTTCAGACGTCGCCACTGGAGTACCCGGAGTTGGCGTAGTGTTACTCCTGCCACAACAGTCGTCTCTGGGACTACCTTGCGGTGTGGCTGACTGGTCGCGGCATTCAGCTGGGGGTTGGTGACGTTGAATAACACAAATCGAACTTAATGAGGGGTTATCTACTCTTGTCGACGGGGATCGCAACTGGGAACAAGGCAACACTGGAACAGGTACGTAAGAACAGGGCTTAGTATTATCGGGTAGAAAATCAAACGACCGTTCCTGAGACGCTAAGAGTTTACCATCAGAACTATGATGAGCGTTCAGGGTAACCGAATCAAGACTGCAAGTGCTTGTCGAAACGTAGAAATTGTCCGACGGAACTGAAGACGTACCACTTGAATTTTGAGGGTTGACCGTCAACAGCGATGTCGATACTGGCGGGTGACAAGTGAAACGCCGCTGTAGAATATGATCTGTGGTGTCATCTATTGATGACGCTTGAGATCGATTTGACAAAGTGATATTATCCTAAAATGTCAAATAATTTGAAAATTAAAATAAAAAAGACCAAATTTTGAATTTTCCTCGAAGTTCTCTCGACTTGGATTCATTCAAAGGATATCGCATACAACGATTGCTTGCTATCAGGACCTGTACCTGACCATGAAGTTTTACGTTAACCTAAACCTTCAATGGGTGTTTCTTGTGTTGCCAGATGTAAAAGTTGCTAAAAATATCTGGTCAAAAATACAAAAGGTTTGCCCGTTTAAACCGCACCAGTATAACTACGCCTTTGGTTTGCAGTATCCGGCGGACTGTTGATTAACAGAAGGCCTGAGGACGATTTTTCCGGCATGACCCGGATAGAAGTACCAGTAAGGTTATAGGCATTATAAGCGGCGGATTCAGAAATATGTTACGGGGCCGAGGCGGTCTGACCTAATTGACGAAACGTACCTTTCAACGTATGCTATTAATCTGCCATTAGTAGCGAATAACTTGTAAGGCAGGGACGTTATCATTTTATCTCAAAAAATTTTAAGGATAAAAATTGTAACGTATGGCATCAAACCATTTTGCCAAAAAATTTTTTGGCGGGGAGACGTCTTCCCACCCCTCTAGATGCGCTATATGGGTGGACACTATAAAAAGGTTTTTTTTGGCAAAATAACATCGGTGGGCCCGCAGCCACAAGGTGATTAGAGTTTGGCCGCTAAAAATTTTCAACCTCGCTTGTAAGGCAGCGGACATTTCTGAATGTCCCAATGAAAAGCTTTGTACACGATGTCATTGTCCGCTGGATACGGGATTAGAAGGCTTCAAAAATTTGATTACGCGTTCAGTCAATGGCTTACAGACATCATTGAAAGACATTCCAAAACAGTAACCATACCGTTACAGCTAATTCAAGTACGGATATTCTCCCACTGTATGTAGCACCTATTACCAGTTAGCAATCGTTCACCCCCAAGCAATGGACGTGCAGCGGATGCGGTTCTGAAATTCCGCACGGTTCCAAGCCAGATCAAACGCAGAAAAGGTTTGCCAAATTTCGAAGCACACAATGGGCTAATTTTCAAGATGCATGGGTCTATCACGTACTTGTGCAAGTTGCAACACACATTTGAGAATACGGCCAAAACAGGCAATTAACAAAGTGCTATTAATATTGAGATAAAAATTTATCATTGAAATTATACCAAGGTTGCAAATTAAACGGGGGTGAAATGACGCGCTGCCCCCAACCATGGATATCTTCACCTCCCCCCTTTACTCAAAAATGTATGGACAGCATTGAAAGAATGCTATGAAAAAAATATTCTTGCCTTTCTATTAATATCTGCTACTCGTTTCTAAGAACATTAATTCGTTGTTGTAGCAATTAATGACGGTTGTCACCAACAGTAAAAACTGCGATAGACTCAACAGATGGAAATATTTGCGTTGGTTTTTGAAATACAAGTTATCCGACTGAAAGTAATCTGTGTGACCGGATAGCGAAACCGGAACAGTTAAATAAAGTAGCTATCAGGATACTGAGTTGAAAATTCAACTCCATAACCAACTTATGGTTCAAAATTGTATTTACCTTATTTAATATATAGGCAATAATACTTTTCGATTGAACGTCACAATTGTAGGTTGCGAAGGGGACACTGCTGCTAACGGATCCAGAGGGGAGGCGTACGCTCCCCCGTCCGAAAATTATTTGTGATTCATACCAAAGTTAGGATTTTTCTACACAGAAATTTTTGTTGTGATCAAACGATAACGTTCCTAGCTTACAATTTTTTGCTGCTTATGGCACATATATAGCATACAGTAAAAATTGTGTTTCATAACTTTTGTCAGCACACCACGCCCTCTGTTAAAAGTTTCTGGATCCGCCTTTGACCACATGCAGTAGGGACATCTTCATCTTCAGCCCAACAATTGTTCTACTGCCTCAAACGAACTATGTATGAATGTTACAAAACATATTTTTTACTCCCTTTTCTTTATCATTACCCCCTTTACTTTATCAATTTTCTTGCCACATCTACCAGAAAATCCTAACTGGGGGGATGATCCGGTATCATACCACTGTTCACGGTTCACTTCATCTCAGCCGTTTTGATAATATTCACCTCCAGATGGTAGCTTTATGTAGCACAATTCGTGCTTGCGATTGCAATTATTACAAGCAAACGAGAACAAAATTTAAATGCAAATTTGTACAAAGCGCATTATTTTATTGCAATAAATTTAAGCTAAGATTAGCAATTATTTTAAACTCTCACACACAAAAAACACATTTTGAGATTCAAAACTGCACCAACGAATAAACTGCGGGTTCTCCCAATAACAAACTGTAAATGTGCAAGCAATCGCCACAAACCAACCAGAATTTCATTTCGGGAGGATATTATTTCTGGTCAGACTGTTTGCCAATGGCACTGAAAAATGGCTTTTTTGCTGCTATTAATTCAGAAACATATTACAAAGTATGCTTAATGTAATTTTCCTGTATCTTCAGATACTGCAGGATAAGAAATATTCCCTCTATCGATGCTGTGGTATACGTCACCCCCCTGGCAGAATATGCAATAATTCCTTATCAACTTTGTTGCTATAACTTCAGACACAGGGCCCAAATGACAGAAAAAATATATTTTTATTTATTCGCCCCTCCCTCTCTACTGACGGCGTTTGTTTGGAAAACTGCTGCAAAAGCAAATGCTGTAGAAAAAAAAATTTTTTGAGGGGTACAGCGATATTTAAAATTTCCAAATTATTTTCAACAATTTTTTTCAATGGGGGAAAGTGCCATAAATGTAATACTCTTGGTCCCAAAAATACAACTAAGCACAGAGTTCGGTGGCTTGTTTGATAACTTATAGTTGACCGCATCGAATCGAGTGACATAAATTTTAATATTTTGAGAGCTGACACCAAAATTGATATGTTAAGTATTAACCTAAAATAGTTTTAAATCTAAAATTAAACACACTTGACAAGCTAAATTTGGACGAGAAAGGTGTTAAAAAACATAAATCATACTTAAATATTGGGTAGGTTCTTGAACTAAAACAATAGACATCTTGAATTTAAAATATTACAATCTCTTTATACATTTTTTCGCATAAGAGTATACATTTTTAGAATACTTGTAACAAATCGCCATGTTTTAGGCAGTTGAATTACAAAAAAAATCTAGCAAATTTATCTCGTGTCTTTATCGGAAAATTCAAACGTTTACTGTATTGACCCGAATAAGAGGGGGGTAATAAGAGGGGGTCCCCATTTTGAGTCCCGATCAATAGGAGTCCGTATCCCTAATACGAGTCCGTAAGCGGATAGTCCCTAAACCCTAATTAGAGTCCACAAATGAGAATTATTCCAAATTGTAACACATAATTGATTTCAGGACCAAAAGTTGAGTTTGAAACTTAAAGCGTACTTAAGTTTTGAAAATAATCCAAAGTATAACCTTGCGTTATCGCTCAGGCTTTTGTTGCAAGGCAAAAAACGTTTAATTCAACGGATAGTTGCAATACCGAATATATCAGTAAGGAAGGACGGCGGAGGGCTGGTTGAAAATAAATAACAGTCCGTAACCGAATAACAGAAGGATACCCTCTGGAGAGGCCAAATAAATATCAGTCCCCCTCTTATTCGGGTCACTACAGTAATTTTGTTCCTTTTTGACATTAATTTTCTTCGGACGCTGAAATTTTATTAAAATCCTACAAAATTTAAATTCTACAAAAACTTTGCTTTTATATATATGAGCATGGAAGGTCATGAGAAGCTCAAATATGAAAAACTTCAAATATCGAACAATTTTCGCTACAAACGAGTACTACCAGGTTATAGTAAAAAATATGATTGTTGGCAAATCCGAAAGACACTCTGGCATTCATAATAAACCATTTCATATCATAAATTTAATTTGTGTTAAGAAGACAAGGAAACTAAAATTAACATTAATAAGTGGGATAAGTTGAGTTAAATATGCCACAACATCCGTTGAACAAAATTTCAACGAATTTAATTTGAAAACTGATTAACGTCGAGTCTTGTACCATTCAAACTACAATCTTAATTATTACCGTCGATCAAGAAATGCAAATAGCTTAACGTCTAAAAGATTAAATACGTGAGTTTCATGACATTTATACCTTAACAGCCAACAAGGAACACCAAAAACTTTTCAGGGCGACCAGGAATTTTTCTCACGCCGCTACGTCCCGTGGTTTCCACTAAGGCTACGGTCTCAGTAACGCCGTGGGTTCGAAGCTGCCTCCTAACGAAATTTCAATCAATTTTTAAAATTCAAAATCATTTTTCGATTTCAATTTGGGTTGAACTTTAAGCGATAAATTGTCGCAAAAGTTGAAAATGATTTATGACGCCATAGCAGTAGTTGGATTACGCTTCTACTCAATGAGATTAAAACAAAAATGTTCACTTCTAAACCCAACGTGTAGCACCAATCACCAGTAAGCGACAAATGTTTAAAGTTCCGAATCAGAGTTATGCGGCGAATTTGAAATGTTGTACACCTATTATAAATAGTTAAACTTAGAGTTATTGTTATGCTGACGCGCTATTGACAGTTGCGAAACTATTAATCACTGTAGTGGCCCGAATAAGAAGGGGGGCTGATATTCATTCGGCCTTTCCAGAGGGCACCCCCTTGTTACTCGGTTGGGGACTGTTGTTTGTTTTTATTCCGCCCTTCACCGCTCTTCGTTACTAATATGTTTCCGGTATTGCAAGTATACGTCGAATTAAACGTTTGTCTTGTATCAAAAGCTTGAGCGATAATGCAAGGTTATACTTAGGCTTGTACATTCTAAACTTAGTATGCTTTAAACTTTCGAACTCAGCTTCATTTGGTACTGGAGTCATTTATACACTAAAATCAGGAATAATGGACATTTCTGGAATCTGCGGTTTATGGGCTCTACCCCCTTACGGACTCTAATTAGGGATACAGCCTCCTATTGATTGGAACTAACAATGGGGACCCCCTTCTTTTTACCCCTCTTATTCGGGTCACTACAGTATTACTAGAAAACGAAATATTTCAAGAGGGGTCAACGAAAATTTCAATAATATAGAATTCAGCCATTGTGATGCTTTTGAATACAGTGTTCAGCTAAACTCAAGCTTCGAGTTAGAAAGTGAATGTTGTTAAAATTTAAGGTCACAGGGGAACATATCCGTAGAAAACGTGGCGCCCTCTCGCCCTCAGTAGCTGCGACCGCGACTATTGACATTTATTTAACTCAAATGTTAATTAACAGTAAAAGTTTTCAAAATCACCAAAAACGGCAACAGCCACTGAGTTGAATATTTTAAATTTTAATTTTAACAAAATTTACACAATTTGTCTTAATCAACACTGACAAATGTTGCCACTGAAGACGGCGTCCAACACGCAAGTTAAATTCGCTTTAGTTTTCAGCCTGAAATCAAATCCTGAGTGTTTAAAGCATTCGTTCGAGATGTTGAATAATTTCTGCAAAAAATTAACCTTTTAACATAGGAGTATTGACGGGGAGATATAAGATATTGATCCCTTCGCAAAATTTCGACAGAAACCTAAAATTGGGTACATTTCATGGCCGCAGAATAATCAGCAGAAGTTTAACCTGGTTAAGCCATTTAGCTTTATATCAATAGGGCATATGGCTACACAGTAGCGCCTTGTTGCCCAAAAATTTTGTGTCTCCGTCAAAACGTTTGAAACTTAGTATAAATAAGTTGCTTACAAGCTTGTTTTGAAAAAAATAAATGATAACATTTCAAGTTTTCGACATACCAGGTCAGCCAGTTACAAAACCGTTGCGATTTCTTTGAAAATCAACCGCTAAGCAGCTTTAAATGAAATCAAAATGAAAAATTGCCAATTGCAACCAAATCTGCTCGGATTTCTCAAACGTGGCTAAGAAAATTTTTCTGTACACGAAATTTTTTAAATGCGGTTAAAAAGAATTATTTGACCAGGGGTGGGGGGTAAACTGTTTGTAACGGGTCGGAGCATCCCCTCGGATCCGTGGGACTGTTTAATTGTAGGGCAACTATGTACCTCATCTAAATTAATTTTAAAAATAAAACGAAACACCGTCGTTTCAAACGCACTTTGCACTCATTGGTTGACCGCTCTCTCTCCTAACCAGTCATGTCCCAAAACCAACGTATCAGATTTGTCCTGAGTAAAATCCTATAACCGAGCCGAGAAATATGAACCAATGGGGTTCAAGTTTGAAACCAACGATTAAAATATTGCTTTTCAATGTTGCATTTGGCAAACTGTTAATAATGGTTTTAGTCTATTCCGTGATCTCAATATTCAATTGATACCGCGGGGGTATAGCCCCTCCGTGTCCCCCCTGATCCGCCACAGAATAAAATCGTCAAAACAAAGAGATTAAAATCATGATATTCTCTCCATTGTTTCAATCCGCAAACCAAACAAATCTGTCGTCGCTGCCAGAGAGAGAGAGCGAGCCGACACCAATTGAACCATGGGGCCTGGGACCAAAGGTTGTTGCCTTCCTAAACACGGATCGCAACCAAAATTTTGTATTAAGATTTAATTTAGTAAAATTGCATTTGGACCTTCGCTTGCACTGTTCAGGACTTTATTCACTATCATAAATCCCGTTAATCCCTCGTCAGAAATTGCTCGATCCACCACATAGAAACACTGATGCTTAGATACCAGAACTAAAACTGCCCAGCACGATAACCAGCACAACCACAACGCGTTGCAAGTAGTAAACCGCTGCCGTATCGAGGAATTTTCAACGGAAAACGGTGACATTTGTGTATTTTCAGGCAAAAATACACAATCTGTCTCGAAAGGAAATTTATTTTTATGTAAATAATTTTTTTGCACAATTTTCCGCTGACCGATTGGCTGATTAGTCAACAAAGTCAAGACCACCCCTGTGTCCGCCGTTACTTTGGTGGTTTTACAGGAAATACACATATTATATGTGCTAAATAGATGGTCACTCTCATATTGGTGTCATGCGTTTACATCTCCATGTATACATATATGTGCTGAGTGCAAATAATTTATATGTATATAACGCAGGTTATGCAATTGTTTTTGTTACAACTGCACCAGGGGCGTGTAGATAGCCGACAGGGTGGCGGGTAGGAATTTACCCCAGAGGTGCCGAATTAATTCAATGCTTCCAAGAAGCTGAAGTTATACCATAAACCAGTTTTAGAGCCTACATTTCAGGTCATTGATCATCGACCATATCTTACAGTGTATATTTTAAAAAGTGCTTCAACGACTTTGAAATTTTTTACAAAACATATACAAACGGAATTTTGTTAAATATATTCAGTTAAAAACTAAAATTAATTTAATTTGAAAAAAATAATTTAATTTGAAAAAACTAATTTAATTTGAAAAAAATAATTTAATTTGAAAAAAATTAATTTAATTTGAAAAAATAATTTAATTTCAAAAAATATTACTAAAATGCAGATGATACGCTTTATAACCGACGATTACCATTTATACTCGAGTAAACCAGACCAAAATTTATAATCAACCAGACACCTTCGGTCAGCTCTTGTACACTTATTCCTCACAAACCTAAAGCCTAAGCTTAAGCCTAACTGTAATCGTAAGTTTAATTCAGAGCCAAAGTTTTGCCAGAATCTGAAAATTTGAAAAACTGTCCAAGAAAAGGCTACAAAACCCAAAATTTGTCACTAAAATTCTATTGGAGACTTGTGTCTGCTTGCGGTACCAGGAAAACATTGCCAATGTTGTCATTGTTCAAATTCTCTTAGGGGACATCTGTCACCCATAATTGGACAATGTCACAAAATAAAGGTGTTGTGATTTACTGATGGTAAATATTGTTCATTCAACGGAATCGGGTGGGGGGGTGGTATTATGTGGGCAAACAACATCCGTTCAGTATATTTTACCATATTCGACGTTGAATAAATATTTTTGAAATTAAATCGTTAAATTTGTGAGCGGACATCAAACTCGTCGAGAAAAAGTAATCTTGGTATAAGGGTCGAAGCCAAAATTTCATTTCGAGTAGGGATGACTACGTCTAACCGTTTTTCGGCAGTCAGAAGAGCGACGGAAAAATCTCGTAGCCCCTACGGGGTATTCTACAGCCTGTACCGGTGTGTTTTTCGAGGTTTTTTTCCTAAAATTCCGGGGGCAGATATCATCGTATCTCTCAATGGCATACGCCAGTATGTTGGAATGCTGTTTGTCAGTAGGGATGGTGCACGAATTTCTTAGGGTGCTGCAGGGTAATTCGAAAGGAAGTCATAATTCCTCGGGCAGTACAGGAAACACTCCAACTGAAAATGTGGTTCCATTCAACGACTGAATGCAATATGAATGTATTTAAATGACTTCAATGTTTACCAGCTAAGGATTAATGCCAGGTGTCTCTAATAATAACGATTTGGCAGGACCGAAGCAGCCATTCCCCATATCCACCATTTGAGAGGGACGCATCCCAAACGAGGAACCCCCCACTAACAAATTTTTTAACTGAAAATAGCCATTGATATTCGACTGAATTTAAAAAGTATTTTGCTCATCGCAAGGGGCGTCCAACTTGGAATTTTAGCTGACTCCACCTTAGCCTGCTCCGACACTGTCATTTGGTCTGTGGTACTAAGCACAACACGTGAGAATGAACAGCGCTTGTGTGAGCGTTTAAACTGGCGGAACAGCAACAAAATTACGGTCGTCAACGTCCAATGGTGCGGGTTCGTAGCCACAGAAGTCAAAGAGCGGCTTGGCCATACGAGAAACATTTTGAACCTCTAAAAATGTGTCAACCTCGCGTGTAAGTCATATCAAACCACAGTATATCCCAGCTGAAACATTTGTCCCAAACCAGTGCGTGCCAGCTATCCCGACCTTTGACTCTTTGCTACAGTAATACTAGTCTAGAAATAGATCAATTTTTTCCAGTACATGTTTCTGGTTATGATATTAATATTTTTGACAGCTGAAATCTGTCAGAATTCGTTAAGTGACATGATCTTAAAAATAATTGTTCTACGGTAGCTTTTCGCAGCTAAAATTAAGCTAAATCGAAACCAATTAACCTAATTAGGTTTGTTACTATTTTAACGGTTTCTCGTTCCCTATTTCTGTATAACCTAAGATATACGACTTTAACCCTTTCTCACATGAATATTTTCAATTCCATATGAGATGTAATTTCAAGGTAAGATTCGAACCCCATTCTCACGGGTGGGAAGCGTTTACGATGATCACTGAGCTATAGGCGCTTGACGCTCGAGCCCGAGAGGGCTCTCACGTCTTGTGGAGATTTTGCACTGCACATATCTGTTATAAATGTTAAACACTGCTCACAGTGTGTGTATTGCTCTTACATTATTGTATTTAGTTGCTCATAGCATACTCTATGAGTGAAAGGGTTAGGGCGTGGGTCTGTTACTCTCAACCTGATTGTGACCCACAGGCAAATTCGCGGCTTTCCCATACGAACCACTACACATACTAAACGGTCTTAGCATTCCCTGTAATTTCAATTTGAGCACCTTTCAGTAACCACACTTAGCAATGATTTTTTTCTTATGGGAAATAGAATATTTTCTCAAAGCATCATTAATAAGGAATTCAGATACTCGGTTCAAATGAAAACTGAAACGTTGTTAAGTTGACAAGATTCAATTAAAATGGTTAAATACGGTACCAGACTCTAAAAGATCTTTCTGGCTTTCAATCGTGGGAACCGAGTGCCAAATGTCACAGTACCAGCTCGATATCCATTTAAATCAACATATATATATATATATATATATATATATATATATATATATATATATATATATATATATATATATATATATATATATATAAATTAGAAAATATGAGTAAATTATTAAACATAAACAAGAATCTGCACATGGGGAAGACACACCAGGATAAGCAGATGTCAATTTTTTCAAGGGGTGCAAAAAATGGTACATTTTTACCTTTTTAAATTAACCAACCACGTTTTAGACGTCAAAAATTCTTCCGGAAATAAAACCATGGCTACGCCGCCTTCAATATAAACCGTGCAAGGTAAGTAATATTGTCGCGAAATGTGGACCATGTATAGATCAGAGAGGGACCGCTTTTCCGCGGGACTGCAATAGAGTAATGCGACAAATAGTCGCAACATTTGAATGTTACGGGGCTAATGTTACTTTTAGGGCCGTAACAGTAGGTTACACGTATCCCTAAGCCTACGCCTAAGCCTAAGCGTTGCAAAAGCGTATACCTAAGCCTAACCAAACAATGTCTAGAAAGCCTACACTCATAAACCGGGGCGGCCCTAAAAGTAACATGGGCGTTTTTATGGTAAACAACCCGGCGACCCTAACACACATACGGTGATTATCAAATGAATTTTTTTAGTTATCGCCAGCTCGTATCATCTTCTAACGTATAACTGTAATACGGCTGTATTTCGAAAAATAATACAATTCATTTCAGCAGGGGATAAGGTAAGAAATTTACGACAACAAACGTAGCGATTGCTAGGATTGGTGGGACCTCTGCGATCCAGCGGGTTTAATGTCCAGCAGGTTACTGTAATACCTTAAAATATGAACGGTTTTGATGGTTTCGTTAGAAATTTCAGGATACAAATATTTTTCAATTATCTCTTCATGTATACGTCCTAGCACCTGAACCAAAAATTGATTTGGTTCTTACGGTAGTGACTTAAGGCCTATGTGTCACTACAGGTACTGGTAAATGCGGATGGTCGAGTGGCTTTTAGGCCAGTCGAGCTCACACAAATCTAGTGAATATTAATTACTTTAGCCAAGAATTTGACAAATCAGGATGCAGAACAAATTTTCACTACGTGGTTCAACAGAACCAGTGTCGAAACAGCCAGAAGGGGTTGGCCGACCACCCCCTACACTGAAAAATATTTTGAAAAAATACAAATTTCCCAAACCCTTACCAGTTATTTAAATTTAATTATGTTTCTCGCTTGCGAGGATTTTTCACTAAATGCTAGATCATGCCGTAGCGTATATGGCTCGTTTCGTTTTTGGTCCAGCCATTGGGGCCCCTGAGCTGGCCAACCCTCAAGTAACTAAGAATTACTTTCTAATTCCTCGTAAGTTTTGCCGGATTTTCGCACCAATATACGTTGAAACAAGCAGTATAACAATATCAACAGTTGTAACTCGTTATCAACATTGGCGAATCCAGAAACTTAACGGTTTCTATCAAGAAGCAAATCCCGATTTTAGTTCTAAATCTTTAATACAAAATATTGGTTCGGGTCCCTGTTTGAGACCAAGGCCTAGAGACCCGAGTGGCCACCTCTTGGATCAGACAATATGGGATTGCTAGTACGAGCTGATTCAAATTAAAAATCCTGTCACCGCCGTATGTACATCGGTTAACAAACCTGGTCTGTTCTAACCAGAAATTAATCAAATTCTATCAAACCAGACACAATAAATGCAGGCTTGTGACCTTTGCTAATTTGCATACATCCTGCAATAACGTATTAACCTTGAATCTTAAAAATAAATCCTTTAACAGTTGAGGTTTAAAGCGTTGTCATAGCATTGGCGGTGGCTGATAGGCATTTTTAAAGTATACCTTGAAATTATTCAAAAATGCGGTCATATTTCGGCTTAGAAAAGCAAAAAGTAATTAAAATGAAAATTTTTTCGAATCTTTAATACCGTTGTTCCCTTAAGAATTAGACCGTGAATTATTAATTGCAGTACCTGTATTCTCAAATGTGCATAGCAGCTATCACCAGTCGTCCAATATGTGTGGATTATCTTTGAAATTTAGGACTGTGTCGCGTTTGTCATCAAGTCTTTGTCGTTTAGTGATAATAGATGCTATACACATTTGAGAATATAAACCCTGATTTGCAATTTCTTTCGCAAAAAAATTAGCCATAATTGATTTTGGTCCATTTTAAAGTTGAAACGTTAGTTTTCGAGAAACTAAATTATATTAATGAACATTTTGGCCCATGAGACTTTAAGAGGCGTCCAGGTTTGTGGTAGGTCCATAAAAGAGTAGGTTTAGATTCTAGATTACATTTTTTGCTTATGCTTATGCTTAGTCTTAGGCTTCGGAATACGCTTAATCTACTGTTACGTCCCTTAAAGTAACATTGGCCAATATTATAAAAAACTGTACATGGAAATACTTAAGAGACAAATGTAACATCGTCACTGTTGGCGAGGGGGGGCATATTTCAGCTTCCAAATCTCGCCCTGCCACGGCTAACAATTATTCGCTAATTAAAACCGCCGCGCGTATAAATGCGAGCAAACTTAAATCTGAGTTATATACTGCATTAAATTTAGAATTATTATTTCAAGCGTCCGCAACAACAACAACAACAACAACAACAACAACACTGAGAAAGAAACGAGACGGGGACGATTCTGCAAAAGTGTATAAACCTAATTAATCAATGTCAAACTGTGTTACGATCAATCTTCCTTAGGCACTGAGAGTTGTATGGACCATACATATATACATACAGTTGGACATTGTATAGGTATATGACTGACACAAGCACCAAGTCTAATGTGACTGGTGACTGAGGGGGTCAAACAACCTCAGAGGTGTAGCCACCGTCGAAAAAATTTTCGTCCCAAACAAGGTTTAGCATCGCTAATACATCGTGTGAATTCGATACACATTCCTGCTAAAATTGTTTTCGTCTCCCCTGACATAAACGGCCAACTACGCTCGTGTTAGTGACCACATCAAAATACAGCGCAATCTGAGAGTGCAAAGAGTTCGATTTATAATGATGACACGGATTGCAAACTGCAATTTGAGCCGAGATAAAGATAAATTAGCCGTCTATTAGCATGTTTTCAGTGGGCCCGTAGGGAGTTGAAAAAAAGTTGAAACCCGTCAATTACCCCCTTCTCACATCGATCTTAGATCAAATAGAAAATATTCATGTGATAAAGGGTTAAAATTAGCAAACAAGGCTTCTGTCACTAAGGGTTGCGCTGTATTTTTACCTTTATTTAGAATATAATTGTAAACATGTAAGACATGCTTGTCCGTGTATATGTACACTGCATTGCACTATTATATAGTAAGCTTGCCAGCGCGACGTGTCCAATTATAGTGGATGCTCACTGCAATTGGATAGGCGGTACTGTGAAACAGTGGTAGAGTGTTCGCTTAACGATCCTCAGGCTTGAGAGTTCGAACTCACTTCGGAACCTGCCTTTCAAGCTGTGTAGTAAAACGTTGTTACGTCACGGTATAACAGGCCGATTATTTCCATCACATTTTTGGCCACGGACAGAAAAATTCGTTCAAATAAAATAATACTTGTCGTCTAATTTTGCACAAGGCGCAAAACTGTTAGCGAATGCATAAAAATCTGTATACATATTTACCAAATGTACAACAATGTCGTCTATGTGCAGTGAAACTATTGCAAACAAAGTATGTTGGAAACTTGCCCAAAATACGTATGTGGAGAACTCCAGCTTTAATATATAACATTTAATATCTATCAGCTTGACATATCTTTTCTGTAAGCGGAATTTTCTGGAAACGATAAAAACTTGTGAATGGTTGACATCTGATGCTTTATGTATTGGAAACATATCAGAAGATCACTTTATACCGGTAATTTCCCAGCATCCGGTAGACGTGTGCTTTGAAGATACCAAGATGCCACCGTTAGTACCTCTGCCAAAGCGGCATTATTGCGTTATGCTTTGACTCACGTCACCCTTGTCACTATTTTCGTGGTTTACGATTTACATATAAAGGTTAGGTATACTGTTACGTTTAGGGCCGTAACAGAAGTTTAAGCCTAAGCCTAAGCGTAAGCCTAAGCCTAAATCTTAGCATAAGCCCAACTCCCAAGTCTAAAGCCTAAACGTTGAAAATAGTGTACGCCTATGCGTAGGCCTAAGCCTAAGCCAAGGTCTATTCCAAAGCCCGTAAGCAAAATATGTAGTCTAAAATCTAAGCCTACTCTTTTACAGTTCCACCCTGATCCGGGACGGCCCTAAAAGTAACATGAACCGAAGACGTATAACCAATGCTATTTTCTCCCCCCACAGGCCGTGTCATATTACAAGTAAACCATCGCTCAGAAATTTGACCCAGTCCTTGGCTCCCAGACGTCTGGCAGACACAAGACTGATTATGGGAGCCTTTGGCGTATGCCCCTGTCTCAGTCATAGACACGATGACACTCATAAGCGTTTTGCGACGTTTTTATTTCCATCAGACATTGATTAATTGACCGAGTCTGAGGAAAGTATTACAAACTTTGAATGAGCGTTCAGGTTAAAAGTTTGCCCAGCGTTTGGGTTGTCTGACTGGAAAACGAAAGAAACAAATCAGGTTCAGTTTGTAACACAAGACATCTCTAGCCCCCCGTCGAAAAAGTTTTATAAAACATAACCCCCCTGTTACTGAAATTCTTGCTGCGACCACGAAGGACTAGTGACTGCGCCTTCTGGAAACATTTGAGCCTTTTAGAAAAGTTTCAGCATCACTAAGTCATGTCAGATTTTTAGATGCCCCTCCTGAAAATATTTAGCCACATCTCTTTCATGATGAGCGATCTACAGACGTGCTCAGAAGGGTCAAGCTTACTCAAAGATGCTATATCGGCACATAATATAGCATTGGCCAATCATTTTACTGTAATGGTCAGTACTGGGGACAAGTAGAAATTTGTATCGAGTCAGCGATCAACTCCGTGCCCCCTGCCAAGGTGTAACCGGATATCCGTTTCCGTTATAAACATCTGACATAACGGAAATTACGTGATTTTTGCGTTCAAAATTATTTATCACGTATATATTTCGCATTTTGTTCGAAATGAATTAACCCTTTCGCTCATAGAGTATACTAAGAGCAACTAAATACAATAATGTACGAGCAACGCACAGACTGCGAGCAGTGTTTAACATTTATAACAGATACGCGCAGTGCAAAATCTCTACAAGACGTGAGAGCCGTCTCGGGCTCGAGCGTCAAGCTCCTATAGCTGAGTGGTCATCGTAAACGCCTCACATCCGTGAGACTGGGGATCGAATCTTACCTTGAAATTACCTCTGATATGAAATTGAAAATATATGTGAGAAAGGGTTAAGATTTACGTAATTTATCTAAAATCATAAAAGTTTCATTGCATTCGCCATATTTTTTTAAATCTTTCAAAGACCGGTGAATTCATGCACGTCTCAATTGTGTTTGCAAAAAAATAATACATTTTTGAAACTTAATATACACTTCAATATCCGTTTTCCGTTTCCGTTATTTTGATCACTATCCGTTTCTGTTTTTGCTATTCTTACTATCCGTTTACACCCTGCCACCTGAAGCTTAACTATCAAAAAAAACAGAAATTTAAATTAGACGCAAATTTTGACACAATTTGTCTTAAATATAGCACCTGTGACAACGTTTATCATGTTAAGAAATCCGCATTTAAAATTCATGACTCAGTCTAATCAATCATTGTCTCGGGTATAAAAAAAGTAGCCAAATGCATCTACAAGACTTGAACAGCGGGGATATATTTTTTGAAATTTTTCAAACGGCACGAAAAACGGTAACTTTTGCAGGATTTAAAATTAATACTTGCAAACATCGAAAAACTCATTTCTCGCTCGCTCTGCTCGTTCGCAAAATACTTTTAGACGTGAGTTATCTCGTTCTCTTGAAACCAAATTCTGACTACGCCTTTGGTAACAGATCTACGCCGGATAATAATCAAAAGACGAAACCGGCCGTAGAGGAAGTATTTTTGACGTTTAATTGGCTTAAATTGACATTTTTTTAAATAAAATGTCAATTTGAATATTTTGCTATTTTGCTGTACATTTTGAAATTAAGCGATACGTTATATTATATCATGAGCATAAACGTGCGAACACTGTGAATTCCAGTGAGTTTATTTTAACTCAGAATGAGTTGAATCACTCAGTCTGAGTTAGGACTATCAGAACTTAGAATTTTTAGTTGATTCAATTGATTCTGAGTTAATTAAGCAACTCACCCGGAGTCAACTCAACTCACAGTGAGAATCAAGTCAACTCAGAGTGAGTTAAAATTTACTGTTATTAATTCAGAAATAACTAACTTTCCGTCTGAGTTGATTAATTAACTCATTGGAATTTAGTGAATATACCTTGGATAGATGTACTCGTCCATGGGCATGGCTAAGATTGCAGAAAAGGGTCACTTATGTTTCATGAAAATTCCGAGGGGATAATTCCGTGTATTATAAACTGAAAAGTATACAGAACTCTGGACAAAAATGCCAAAGAAAGCGGAGTTAACCGCTATGCCGAAACCCGTAGCCAGGGAGGACCAGGGGCCTCAGCCCCCCCAGTGGAAGAATTTTGGTTACCAAGAAAATTTTCAACTTAGGTTGTATAAGTCTCCAAAAACCCACGCATGCATGCCCTCCTGAAAAATATTAAGCCCCCTGTGGCATTGTGAGCAGGCTATGGGCCAGCCGAGCGCCCCAGCTTCATTCTTGTCACCATATCAATGGTTCTTGCTTGCTTCATCAGAATGTATAAAAGCGACTTACCACAGTAGGAGTTTGTCGCAAAATCACTGCAGACATTGCAATCATATTTTATATTCAAGTACAACGAATTTGATAAAATTCATTTTAAAATCATCTAAAAATATTTTGTAAACTTTAACAAATAAAACTTTTTAATTTTGTAAATTCAGACTTAAAAACATATAAATATCGTATCCATGCAGTCGGACATGGAACCCAGAACAGGGTTACGTATTTAAATATTTCGAAATGTTCAGTCCATGTAAAGATCAAGGGCGAAACGTTTTTCTGCAGGAGTGGAATAGATTAAGCTTAAGTTTTAGACCAATTGTAACAATATAAATCTATTGACGCTATGTATAACATTTTGAAGGTATATTTACAAATTGAGTCTTGCGGTTTCAACTGAAACATGCGGGTGGGACAGGTTCACAGACTGCGAAACTTTCACTTAGTCGTCGTATACATCCCGTTCAGCGTTTTACTTGCATTAATTGATACTGTACGTATAGCTGTCGGCTTGTAGCCAAGGTCCAATCGGAGCCATTGGAGGTCGGTGAAACGTTTGCTATACCAAGCGGGTTCAGGTAGAATATTATCTCTAAAGGCATCTTTTACATAAGAAAGTTTGCCGTGTACTTTAACCAGCTCATCAACGTCTTTGAACTATCGGCCCATGTAAAGAGCAGGGACGGAACGGTTATCTGTGGGACTAGAATATAATAAGCTTAAGCTTTAGACTAATTTTTTTGCTTGGCTTAGGCTTAAGCTTAGGCTTCGGCTTAGGAATATGCTCATTGTTACGCTTAGCCTTAGGCTTAGGAATATGCTTATAATACTGTTCCGCCCCTGGTTTTTACATTGGCCGAACTATCGAACGAGCAAAAAAAACTACTGTGATATAATAACGGAATGTGGGAATCATAAAGAACGCCAATGAGGCCGCGGCTCCTGGACCCGCGCCTTCAAAGGGCTTGTGGCGAGTGTTTTAAAAGTAAAAATTTTGAGCTGAGTACGATATTTTTCAACTATTTTTTCATCAAACCCTCCGCGAGAAATATCGATTTCAGGGGTCCGCTTTTATCATCAATAATGCGACTTTGATAATATTAGAATGGATCCGTTAAATCAACTGGGCCCCAACCATCCTCAAATCTTTATTGATCCGTTTGGACGTAACAAAGGTTGGGAACTTGACGATAATTTCAACGCAACAATCCATTCGGAACGGACCGTTTTTCTGCGGAACTGCAATAGAGTAAACTTAAGCTTTGGACTATTTTTGCTTAGTCTTATTTTCTTTTTCTACGAGATCTGAATACTGAACAGGTTCAAGATCCAACTTTGAAACCAGCTCAACTTGCCAGCGGGGATAATTACAAGAGGAAATGAAACGATTTTACATTAATTACATAGAAGGTTACAACATTTCTAGAGGGGGCCAAAGTTTTTTCTATGGGGTTGAACCCCTCTGTGTTCATTTGGCTACGAATCTGAGCAAATCGACACAACTGGGGTGAATCGTGACGGGTGCTACGTACAATTGAGAATATCACAACGTGCAATCTCAGTAAGATGTTCAAATTTGAAAAATTTAAAACTTCGAAAAAAAGATTACAGCAGTGAAATTTTTTATTTACATAAAATTCAAATATCGCACAAGAGCCCTTGTTCTAAACGACAAAATTAAATGGAAATTTGTTCATCGTTGACCCACAAAATGAAGAACATCCAAAATCGACACAATTTGATTAGTTTAAATATCTCATTTTGACTTTATATATTGCGTTGTTTTAAAGATACTTTTAAATTTAAGTAAAAAAATGTCTTAAAATATAACACAAAACATTCAAACAAATCAAACGAAACGAGGATAATCAAACAGTTTTCTCATAATAGAATATGTTTTTAAACACAACATTTTTTAAGAAATGTGAGAAATTATGACTTGGCCTGGATATTATTTTTTTCAAATTTCTTTATAAAGTTTTGACACAAATAAAACATAAACTGTTTGATATTTTTTAAACACATTAATGTTCGATCTATTTACTACAGTTATCGGGTTCAGTTGAATGGTTCCTAGTCGCCGAAAAATGGTACTTTTTGGTAAAATTCGTGATTTTGAACATTTTTGCATATTTGAGCTTCTCAAGACTTCACCGGATATAACGCGGTGAAATTTGGTTTTCGAAAAAATTCCGTTTTAGAGACGTCACATATATTTTCGGTTCATAGGTGGAAAATACTCTGAGGACCACAAAAATTAAATTGTCATAAATTTTTTAGCAAATTTTAAAATTTTAATTATTAGCAACTCAACAAAATAAACGAAATATTAAATAGCACAATTAAAATCATAAATCAACTCAAATCGAGTTTAAAATTTTGGAAACAATCCGAAATTTCCACTGTAAACAGTGGCCTAAGTTGAATGTTAAGTTGACCTATGTAAAGTTCAGCAGCGGAACGATTTTCAGTGGGACTGCAATAGAGTAAGGTTAAACTTTAGACTATTTTTTGCTTGGCTTACGCTTAGGCTTAGGCTTAGGAACACATTCTTGCAACGCTTAGGCTTAGGCTTAGGCTTAGGAACACGTTCTTGCAACGCTTAGGCTTAGGCTTAGGAACACGTTCTTGCAACGCTTAGGCTTAGGCTTAGGAATAAAGTCATTCTTGCGCTTAGGCTTACGCTTACGCTTAGGCTTAGGCTTAGGAACACGTTCTTGCAACGCTTAGGCTTAGGCTTAGGAATAAAGTCATTCTTGCGCTTAGGCTTACGCTTACGCTTAGGCTTAGGCTTAGGAACACGTTCTTGCAACGCTTAGGCTTAGGCTTAGGCTTAGGAACACATTCTTGCAAAGCTTAGGCTTAGGATTAGGCTTAGGAATAAAGTCATTCTTGCGTTTAGGCTTAGGCTTAGGAATATGCTAATAATACAGTTCCACCCTTGTTCTTTACATTGGCCGTTAAGTCCACCTCAAACCATTGTAAAAAGTGAAACGAATACGACATATTTCTCGGGAAAAACAAAATTAAGACATCAAACCAGCATTAATTTAACTGAGCGCTTATAAGAGCGTTGCATACGCTGTCAAATTAATTTCAAACAAATTTTTGAGTCAATTCGTTTAGAAATTGCTCAAATTGAAAAAAATTGTTTGTGTAAAAGTTGAAGAAAAACAGTAAACTTAAATTTCATTGTTGATACATGGACCGACGGGTAGGGAGGTGGGGGGTGATATCCTCAATACTTTTTTCTGATAAGCCATGTATGAAGTATATGTTCTTTGTAAAACCCTTAGTTGTCCAGGATTTATTGACGCTCCGCAGTTTCTGTGTACACCAAAGGCACATCAATAGAGATATATGGACCATACATCCTTCATAATTTTAGACCAGGAACTTGACGGAACTTCCGGTACCCTCGTTCGGTTCCCCCTGCCACTTGCAAGCGCCCTTTGACTGTAAAAATAAGATTTCCTAAAAATCGTTCAAATTTAACAAAATTTTCGATAAATTTTCTCTGTATCCATTGAGCCTTTCGTATAGAAAAAGTGAAATTTGTTTACAGTTGTTTACGTCTAAACTCAAGGGAAGACTCCGATTTAATAGAGTATTCCAACTGGCGTGGGTTAGTAAATTTTACTAAAAATAAGTTTTCAGAATTACAAATAGATTTTTTTGCTGTTTTCGACTTTTTTTTTCAATAAACAATTTGAACCGAAAACTGTTGACAAACTTTCTCATAATCAGGAGCCAACTCCAGTGAGCACTCGCGGTCATGGCTTTTTAACGAGGTTCCTATGCGGCGTTTGGCTTTTTTTGCTCGCTTCACTCTCGAGGTTGTTTTACAAAATATACTGCGTCCTTCCCGTGTTGGAAGACTATATGCGTACTATATTCTGGTATTATTTTTCGAACAAAGCAGATTAAACCATCATTCAGAGTTCCTGTATGATCGAAGCCTAATCCTAAGCCTAAGCCTTAGCCTAAGCCTAAGCCTAAGGCTAAGCCTAAGCCTAAGCCTAAGCCTAAGCCTAAGCCTAAGCCTAAGCCTAAGCCTAAGCGTAAGCCTAAGCCTAAGCCTTAGCCTAAGCCTAAGCGTAAGCCTAAGCCTAAGCCTAAGCCAAAGCCTAACGTCTAAAATTGTTCTTGCCTCCTCTAATAACAATTCCTTGTTGACGGGGTTGAATTTTCAAACCTATTTCTTCGCAGTTCTTAACATAAATACAAAACTAAAAAGTTCAAAAATATGCCGCACCCAAAATGTTTTAAAACAAGTAAACTTTTTGAAATCTGTAAAATACGAACACAAATGTGTTTATTATTTTAAAAAGATTTTAGAACAAAAACAACAAATTAGACACAGTGTACGGCAGGGAAATAATGCCCGCATAATACTTGCAGTAATAGCAGTAATCTTTTTATTTTTCGGAACAGAACAAGAAATATGAAACTGTTTTAGAAGACTCCCCTTGTGTCGATTATTGTGTAAACAAAATATCGCATAAGGGGGGCGGGTCGAAAAAATAGCGGAAACAGTGGAAAAATTACGTTTTGTATTAATTTTTTTACAAGAGTCTACGCATTGGCGGATCGAACGATGGGAACAATAGTTTCTGCTTCCACTCCAAAACAAATCAGAATTTTGTGTTAAAATTTAGTACTAAAATTGCGTTTGGCTCCTCGATCCGATAGCCGTTTTCACTATTTATACATCGCGTAGGACCCACCGAAAATTTGTTGATCCGCCGCTGACGTTTTATGCAAATACAAAGTAAATAAAACAGTACGGCTGAAGAAAAAATAATGAAAATAACGGAAAAAAATACCATTAATTTATTCTATTTTCTACCTGAGTCAATGTGGAATAATTGTTCGCGTGGTTGCGGGCTGTTGATTGTGTGCATGGAGCGAAACGACTCGTCTCTGGTTTATTAAGTAATTTTAATACAGGAAGTAAGACATTTAGAAAAATACCAGTTGTAGCAGCTTATTTAAAGGTTTTTCTTCTGGAACCCAAGTTGAACATCCCAATTCAATTACTACTCTGGTGGCCCTAACGATTGTTCGCTGCGATTATTATATTTGTATATATATGCAAGTAAAAGAAATATAAAAAAATGAACAAATAAATAAATAAAATAAATAAATAAATAAATAAATAAGTAAATAAATAAGTGCATACAGATATGTATATTTTTCGCATCGTATACGCAACTGCTTTCAACTGAACATTTTTACAATAGCGCTTACTAATTTTTCTCTGAAGGGATTCGCTATTTTGAATAAAACAAGCCGACAGTTTAGCAGAAATTATTTCACAGAAATAAAATATTTCTGGGGAGGTGTAGCCCTGTCCATAACGTTGTCTGCAGAGCAATAGAAAACTATATAGAACCAGCATTTCAATGCTTATATATGTTTATATATAATGATAAAATGTGAAAAATATACAATTTTTCCATATTTTTCTAAATTTTCTGTATGAAACTAATATATATATATATATATATATATATATATATATATATATATATATATAATATATATATATATATATATAGATATATATATATATATATATATATATATATATATATATATAATAGTTAATGGAATGTGAAAAATATACAATGTTTTTATATTTTTTCTAAAATTCCTGTACAAAATTGCAGTGTTGCGTGTGTTTACTGTGACGTGATTTTGCATTCTGTTTAAAAGCCTGTATCCAAACATTGCACAGTTCATATTTAAAACAAAACGGCACTGGAGGATCCAAAGCGGGCCATCCATCCATGCCATGGCCAACGCAAACAAACTGATTAAAAACCAAAATTTGTTGTTAAAATTTAGTAGTAAAATTGTGTTTGGATTCGTTGCCTGCTTATTTGTGACAGCTTTGTTCAATGTTTATATGAACAACTGCCCCTGTCAGTAATTTCTCGATCTGCCACTGTTTATTTGGACGTGGGAAATGGAATATAAAATTTTGTGAAAATTCCTTTTTGAAACAATGAAATTGAGCTGTGTTATTTGTGAAAATAAGTTTTACTTAATGGATAAAACCTTTATGAAGTTCAGTGGTACAACAATGAACTTTTGTACATTTCACCACACATTTAAAATTAAAGCTTATGTTCAGGGTTAAGCTCAGGAAAAAGCATACTGTAGTGACCCGAATAAGAGAGGGGTTGATATTTATTTGGCCTCTCCAGAGGGAACTCCCCTGTTATTCGGTTACGGGCTTTTTTCTCTTTAACCCGCTTTATGCCGCTCTTCGTTACTGTCATACATCCGGTGTTGCAACTATCCTTTAAATTAAACGTTTATTGGTCTTGAATCAAAAGTTTGAGCGATAATGCAAAGTTATACTTTGGAATGTACTTTCAAAATTTAAGTACGCTTTAAAGTTTCCAACTCAAGCTTATTTGGGCCTGGAGTCATTTATACGCTATAATTAGGGATAATTGACATTTATAGACTCTACAGTTTGGGGATTCTATCCGCTTACGGACTCTTATTAGGGATACGGATTCCTACTGATTGGGACTCAAGATGGGGCCCCCCATCCCTCTTATTGCCCCCTCTTATTCAGGTCACTACAGTAAAGCCATTATGTAAACCTAAACCTAGAGCCCAAGCGTAAACCTAACAAGAACCTACCAAAAGCTAATACCAAAATTCTTTTGAAAAACCTATTCAAAAGGTCTGAACCGGTAATCACGTATCGGTAGTTTCGATTAGCCGATGCAATGCTGGATTTTCATTAAAAATCAGCCGTGGCATTTTGATATAAACCGGGTGTCAGGGTTCATTTAGAAAAATAATTACATATAAACCAGGATGGCTGAGGGTAACTGTTCAAACGCACTCAGGAGTGGGAATTGGGAGGTAGGTATGGTACGGGGCGGCATCGCTCGAAAAGCTGGCTAACTTGCCGACCTAAAGCTAGCATAACCCCATTTTTGTTCCCGAATTTATAAATTTTGTCAAATATTTGCCGACAAAAATTGAAGTTAATTTGACGATAAACTGTTAACATTTCTAAATTGAATTTTAACTTTTAGTCATTTCATTCAGATTTTAAACGAATTTCAGATAGCGATAATTATACTGAGTCTACTATTGCGTCTAAGAGATTTTTAGCAGACGTAGAAAACAACCGTCATATAGAGTTTGCAGTGGCATACAGTAAAAATAGCGTTTCATAACATTTCGCATTTTGGTATGATTTAAAGTAAAATGCGAACTCGCATTTGTACACAGTACATTCGTGCCACAAGTTGGAGCCTACGCCTAATCCTAAGCCTAAATTGTGCGTAAATCTGAAAATTTTAAAAACTGTGCGTGGGGCAAATGCACCGACGCCTGCAATCCTAACAACACAACTCTAAATATACATTGCAAGTGTAATCAGTCAACTTATTTCAGATTTACATGAAGCTAAAGCATAAAACGGGTCTTATCGGCAGTCCAGCTCTTATCCACTTTCCCCAACATTTATGATTAGGATTAGGCTCAGGTTTAAGCTTATTCTGGGGGTGAGGAAAAGGCATAAACTTATATGTAAAGCTTAACCTAAACTTTTGCCTAAGTCTTTTCCAAAGCCTTAATTTTACATGCAGAAGCAAGTGTATAAGAGCTTAAAATCCACTAACTTTTTGAGACTTCCTCGGACTTCTTTGCAGGTTCTTAGAGCTACTGGCCGCACCATCCCGCCCAGCTGGTTGCCGTCCAATAGAATCCAGCGAAGTATCTGGTCTTCGTACACGGCCAGCGGTGACATCACTGGGCGGCGATAATACTCGTCTTTGATTAGTCAAATCATCATCGCCCCTAGAATCGTTTCGTCCAATAGGATTCAGCATTCGTTTCAATGCGTCTGGATCGACACTCATTGTCATCACTGTCATCGTTGACGTGGTCGCTGTTGATTGGTTGACCGACTGGCGATTTGGTGACAATGGTGTGGCCAGCGATCTGGTCGAACTCATGCTTTGATCTGCGATACCAGATGATCCTTTGTGATGTTGCCGCTGAATACCAAATTGCTGTTTTTGCAGCCCAGACAGTGGCGGTGGTGTATCAGCAAGAGTCACCGTTGTAAATGCAGTAGCCGTTGTTGCCATAGCTTGTCGACGTGTCGAGTTGAACGATGATAGAAAGTTGCCTGCCCCTGGGGGGCCCTGTAACATATGGGGTGTGGTTGTTGACGAATACGGTCGGGGAACTCGTGTGGCGTTCGGTCCAGACGACTTTGAGCGACGTTCTTGTGGTTGTTGTTGTTGTTGTTGTTGTGGTTGTTTTTGCTGTTGTTGTTGTTGTTGTTGTTGTTGTTGTTGTTGTTGTTGTTGTTGTTGTTGCCGATGTTGTTGTTGTTGCTTAGATTGTATCTGTTCGTCCAGTTGCGGTTGTTGCGTCGTTGAAGTGAATGAATGAGGTAGTTGGCATCCAGTTGACGTAGTCGAAAACACTTGACCGCAAGTCTCACCCACAGTATTTTCGGCGAAGCTTCCCTCTGCCTGAAATGAGTCAAACTCTTGTGAGTTAAAGGCTTCGAATGGTGGCAACCGTGTATCCCAGCCGCATAGCCGACGTCCGGTCGACGCTAAAAGACTCGGAGATGGCACCATGCTCGGAGTAGGAGTATTCCCGCTGGCGGAATTAGAACAAAATTTACTACTGAGTTTAACTGGATGTTGCATTTGTTCTGCTGTAGTCGGTGAAATATTAGTTGAGTTCAACAGTGATTTGGAATGACCTTGTGGTACGTAAATATCGTCTGATATCTTAGCCGGCCTTTGTAATGATGGTACCGTTTGCTGCGATGAATGTTCGAGCGACAAATCTGTCTGTTGCAATTCGAGGCAAAATTCGTTCGAAAGACTGGCTGCCGATGATGATTTTTGTTGAAAAGTTGGACTGCCAAAATTTGAATTTTCAATTATTAACTCTGAACTGTAATGTCGTTGTGGAGTAACCGCAGTAGAAACGTTACAGGCGTGTGAAGAATACGTTTGAACGCAAGTTCTCGGTGGTGACAGAGAGCGAGCGCCGAGCACCGACGAATGAACTCGAGAAGATATGGTCTGGGTTGAGTTTAAAATTTCAACTGAACCAGTTCCTCGAAGTTGTGTGAGTGGCGACGACAATGGGCTTATTGAACCGGGAGGTATTGTGGTTCTGGGTGAATTAGTTCCCCTGGTGGTGCAAGCAGACTGATGATCTGATAGGGTGACCGCAGGAGGATCGGCAAACGTTACCGAATGTTTACTTCCGGTTTGAACAAGCGTTCCCGGGGTTGTCGGATCCGGGTCGACGAATTTCCGGACAGCTTCCGGAGTGACAGCACACGATGACGATGCTAAGCTGCCGTGACTTCCGCCGGTAACAAATCCGACACTACTTGACGTTCCAACGACACGGTTAAGCGCTGTATTTTCTTGTGTCTGAAATTCAGAAAAGTCTTAAATTGAGAAAGATTTTGAAAAAAAGTTTAAGATTAATAAATTACAAAATCGAAATCATTGATTCTAATTGAAAATTTAATCGACTTAAAACTTTAAGGCAGTAATGTTACGGCAGACGGCACCCAAACCAGCGCATTGCGTAATGCCTGCGTAGCTTAAATGTAGGACTATCTTCCAGCTAGATTTGGACAACATTTTACAAAACCGTATCTGTGCCCCAACCGTTGTTTATTTTTTCTTGACCTAAAAAGTTTCCTGTTTCCTTGCTAAATTTACTATATTCACACCAAAACTGTCATTTTTGAGTCGGCTTAAAAAAGTTTAAGACGGTCATTAAAGAAAGCTCGGGTCGGTAGCTTCAAAACTAAACTCGGGCAGTGGGCAATGGCGGATCCATGGGGGGCCACCCCGGCCGTGCCCCCCCAACAGCATCTCGACAAAAATTATAGTGTCAATTGCTGTTCCACGCTGTTTATTTCTCTGTTTTATACACAATAGTATAAGCACGCTTTAAAGTTTCGAACTCACCTTTATTTGGCCCTGGAGTCATTTATGCGCTACAATTAGGGATAATAGACATTTATGGACTCTAAACAAGGGGTTAAGGACTCTACCCGCTTACGGATTCTTATTAGGGATACGGACTCCTATTAATTGGGACTCAAAATGGGGACCCCCTCTTATTTGGGTCACTACAGTATGAATCAAAAATAAGTTTATTAGCTGTGAATTTTTCCCCCTCCCCATTTTGAGATCCTGTATCCGCCACTGGCAGTGGGATCGACTTTTGGGGTCCCACATTAACTTTGGCAAAGCTTCTCACATACTGAGTACAGTGCTGAACCAAATTTTAATCAACAAATCTGGCTCTTGTACACTTCGTCCCACAGGTTCACAATAACCAGTATTATAAACCTGAATTCCATTAATACCAAAATCTTTAAACTGTGATAATTTAGCTTGTTTACACCCACGGTCATTCATCGACTTTGAAGCCGCTTTTGCGAAAATTTCACATACGACCCAAAACATTCCGGGGGTAGGAAATTTTTCATATAAAAACGGGTCGATATCCACTTGTCAAATTACTAAAATTGCATTTGGCTTCCAAGTCTGACCCATGGAACAAATTGGTCAAATACGATGTTATATTTGTGAAAACATAAACTAAATGTCATTTTTTTGTAATTTATGTGCGTGAGAACACATAAATTCATGTCTTATTTATTGAAGAAAAAACACGCATCTAAAAGATTAAAGAACAAAAAATAATAACGAACGGAAGTTTTTTAAGACAACACATTTAAAATGTTCTAAAACTGTTTAGTAAACAAACAACGACCCGAACAACCGTATCTACTGCCAACAACTCTGAGCTGAATTGTCGAGGGTCGTCGCTAAACCGCCAATGTCCCAGCGGTCATTTTCGACCGTCGATCGAAAACATTTTTTCACAAAATTAGAAAAAATTTATTTTTGCAAAGTGGTTATTGTCCCCGCATAAAATCTTACCTTCCTGAAACTAAGTTCTAATTGCAGGAGGCTCTGGGGTGGTGGATGTAGAAATTGTTGATGTTTTAAGAAAAAACACAACAGTTAATCCATGAAGTTGTTACAAGCGTGTGACTTTTTCCTTAAATTTCTAAACATTTTGTGTAAAAGATTTTAAACATAATTTTTTTGTCAAAAAATAACAGTTTAGTTCACTTGTAAGTTCAAACTTTAATTCGTTAACAGCGTAAATTATTGAAAATTTTGAGCAAATTTGAACTTTGACGGTTAATCTTGCAAAACATCCGAATCAAGTAGTTGTTTTTCTCCGTTTGGTTTAGTTTTAGAATAGTCTAAATATCAAATTATACACTTAAACAAAATTAATACAAATTTATTATTCGTCCAATTGAAGTTTAAATATTGTCCAACCAATATACAATTCAATGCCCGCATATGTGACGTTTTACACGGAGACGAATAGCAGGATGCGTATCCCCTGTTGATGTTTCAAAAACCAGGCCAATGTAAAGAACAGGGGCGGAACAGTATTATAAACATATTCCTAAGCCTATTAAGCCTAAGCCTAAGCAAGGCAAAAAATTAGTCCAAAGCTTAAGCTTAATCTATTGCAGTCCCACAGAAAAACGTTCCGCCTCTGATCTTTACATTGGCTAAAGACCACAAGAAAAATACTTTTATCAAGCTTTACCTTCTGGATCATAAAGGACAGATAAATTTATTATAGATGAAGGTATACCCATTGACAAACCAAACTCCTCTCGGCGCCCCTGCCCCGCCGCCAGAAATTATTAGCATCGATTGAGTAAAAGTAATTACAATAACAGTTGCAAATTAAAATTCAAACATTTTGTCGCCTTAATCTGTGCCCTGGTTTCCGATGCAGGTAAATGTTAACAGAGCAATAGGCATCGTGTGATTAGGAATTCATAGACTTTCTTAGACAAGCTTAAGTCAAAACCTCTAAACACAACGATAGACATGGCATATATTGATTTTCTCAGCACAAGCTAAACCCTAAACTAAAATAAACTTTGAGTTTACAGCTAAGTTTAAGCCTAAGCCTAAGTCTAAGTATAAGCCTAAGCCTAAGCCTAAGCCTAAGTCTAAGTCTAAGCCTAAGCCTAAGCGTAAGCCTAAGCCTAAGCCTAAGCCTAAGCCTAAACCTTCGTCTAAGCCTATGCCTAAGTCAAAAGTTTGACTCAAACTTTGCTAAAATTTGAAAATTTCAAAAACTACCGGCGAAGTGTACAAGCGGAGAGACTTTATTTCCAAATTACTGATTATAAACACAAAACAAACATTAACACGGCAACGGATGTTAAAATTCCCGAATTTCAACCCCGCGTACCGCGTGAATAGCGAAAAAAACTCGTAATCGAAACGAGAGAAAAGCCAAACGCAATTTTAGTACTAAACGATGTACAAAGTTATGGTTTTAATCACTGTCGGACGACTCGTGGCCTGGATGAAGGCTTGTGGATCTGCCAGAGCATATAAATACAGCGAAAATGTTTGCTGATCAATTTGCCAACACAAATTTGGTCTTTAGCGATAAACGCCGTTAGAGATACACCGCCAAACAAACCAACGCTGGTAACAAGTCGTGCAAACTGATATCTGAACACTCACCACTGGCCGCCCGCCTCGTCTCGACCGAGCTGATCGTTGATAAATTTTTTCCGGTTTCGAAACCGAAAATTGTTTTTCAACAAATTTGCTCTCTACCCAGAACCCCCGTAAAGGTTTAGCCGAAATATTGATTGCATGGGTGACACCCGTTTTTATATTTATTAGTTTGTTTTTGTATATATTAATTTACAAGTAAAACTATTATTTTTAATATTAACATAATTTTACTGCTGTATTAAATTTTTTAGAAAATTATTGTAGTGAGCCACTATCCCATTTCACCCCCCAGGCATATGTCGTTACCCCTCACAGGTTCCAGTTTTACAACAATTGACCGGTTGGTTTTCTTTTGCCAGGGGGTACATCATTACAGTCAAATGGTTCAACTTACAGTCTCACGGAGAAATTTTGCCATTGTTGTCGTTTATAGGCAACATTTTACGCAAATTTGATTATTTTTTGACCAAACGAATCGTTTCGTATCTTTCAGCATTGTCTTTCTTACATCACAAATAACATTAAAGAGGGGGTTTGGTAGAAAATTCATACCAAAAAATTCTAAGAATAACCCAATTACGCAACTGGGCCACAGATGTTTGTTATTTTAAAACTGGCTGTCCTTGTTCCAAGCCTTTAGTAAAAATGGTTTACCCCCTGCTCCTTGTAGAAAACGCTAAACATGCCCCCTGTGTCAAATTTTTAGGACCCATCGAAAACAAGTTTGCCTACTTACAAATCTGGTTTGATCAATCATACAGGACATATGACGTCGAAGATGGGGTTGATTTTCTTTAGCTGTTCGACACCGAATCTGATTCTTGGCGGGTGGTCCACAACAATTATCAGCATTAATTAAGTTAATATTTCATAAGCGTTCATTTAAGGATATTTGTTTATCGACTGGCAAACTGATTGTCAAGGTTAAGATTTACTGCTGGATAATGCAAAGATGTACATATCAGGGTTCCAAGTGGAATTAAATTTTGCCGGAACAGGAACAGGAACAGGAACTGATTTTTTTACAGGAACAGGAATTTGAAATAGTTGAAATAATTTTCGTCACAGAATTACTGTTGGACTTTATAGAAGAACTTGCCAATAATGGCTTCTTTGAATACAGGAACAGGAACCGAAACAGGAATTGATTTTTTGCTGGAGTTCCGGACGCAACAGGAATTCCGGTTGAACCCTGATATATAACAGATAAGTGACTATTTATAAATTACTGAAATACAAAAGACAGAAATAAGCAAAAATAAACAATAAAAAATTAGTAAATACATAAATAAATATATGTAATAAACAGTTAAATACTTAAATATATGTATAAATTGTAATGACTCGAATAAGAGAGGAGTACTAACAAGGGGTCCCCATTTTGAGTCCCAATCAATAGGAGTCCGTATCCCTAATAAAAACCCGCATTTGGATAGAGTCCCTAAACCCTAATTAGAGTCCATAAATGTCAATTATCCTAATTTTAGCGCATAAATGACTCCTTGACCAAATAAATTTAAGTTGGAAACTTTAAAGCATCCTTAAGATTTGAAAGCACATTTCTAAGAATAACCTTGGATTATCGCCCAAGCTATCGAGACAGGCCAAATAAAACGTTTAATTCAAAAGATAGTTGAAATACCGCATATATATCGGCAACGAACGGCGGTGAGGGCAGGTTAAAAATAAATAACAGTCCGTAATCGAATAACAGGGGGTACCCTCTGGAGAGGCCAAATCAATATCAGTCCCCCTCTTACTCGGGTTAATACAGTATTAATATGTCAAATAATTTTAATACACAATCACTTCTAAATATTAAGTTTCAACTGAAAATATACAATACTTACCTTTGTGCTTAGTGATGTTTGCGAATTGGCTCGTCTCGGAATTATTCCTTTCTTTTTTCCATACTGAAACAAAAAATACATAATTTTATTAAAAAATACAAATCATCATTAAAAATGACATCATTTTTTTACGAAAGCTCAAATCCATTGGTGTTGTCTGTTAAATACCAGATGTATAACTTAAAGTCGATTTTAACCCTTTCTCACATGAATATTCCCTGTTTCATCTGAGGTCTAATTCGCAAGCTACGGTGCGAATCACAATGTTTCCGATGAAAGTCTTTACCATCACAACTCAGGCATAGGAGCTTGACGCTTAAACAATGATAACTAAACGAAAAGAAGTGATTAGCAGTTACCTATGACTGTTGCATCGCTAAATTTATTTTTGTGTATGTTCAAATAAGAAAAAATTATAAAGTTTAAATATTAATAGCGATAATTACGCTTACATTCGAAATATTTCTATTTCTAAAATGGCAACCATAAAGTTTCCAATAGGTTTTGGCCCAAAACAAAACATACAAAAGTGGACCAATGTAACTTTGAGGGGCGTAACCGTAGATTAAGCGTATTCGTAAGCCTAAGCCTAAGCCAAGCGTTGCAAAAATAAGTTCCTAAGCCTAAATCTAAGCAAAAAAATGTAATCTAAAATTTAAACCTACTTTTTATATAGGTGCCCACCAGAAACCTGGACGCCCCTTTAAGTAACAGGCCCAAAAGTGTATGAAACCAAAAATCCACTATTAACGGATATTGGCGGATGTAAACTTCCTAAATATGATAACACATGCCATCGGAACTAATTACAATTAGGTAAATAGGTCTTCGAACACATTCGAGGGGTGTCCAAACATTTCAGTGGATTCAATCAACCCCGTTAACCAGGAATTGTTAATAGATGAGACAAGTATATTTATACAGAGCTACGAGTTACTTTTTATAATATAAAATGCTTTCGATGGTACAGAAGTTTTCGGTCTTTTCTAGCGAAAGTATCCGTAGCATTGTGGACGACCCTGTCCGTATTCAGTTCCCGCAGGTGCCACCCGAAGGTCCCATGCGGCAGCCTCGAATCAATTTCAAAAGTAGTGAAAATTTTTTTCTCAATGGACCAAACACTCACGTGCCCGTGTTTTGGCTATCCAAGCCACTCTAATTGTACGAATACCTTGTTTCGGAAAATAAACATTAATTTAATGTCTATACTAAACAACCATTTATAATTGAACCACGGCCAACTTGGCATATATCATCAATGAACCCCAGAGATAAACCGCAAAACCATAAACAAACAAAATACTAAACAAACCGATCGGGCCAAAACGCCTGGCTCACAGGCTCCCGTAAAGGAACATACGGGGGGAGGGGGTCAAATTCGTTTTCGAAATTTCAACTTAAACGAGAAAACAATGACGGGTTTCGAATATCCTACCGGATACACAGATATATCCACGTTCGCTACGCTTGTTAAGAAGATAAGTGTCATTTGAACTTTATATACTGTCGCGATACGGAATGTTAGCTTCATCGTTTGGCTGGGGTCATAATGTGAAAAGGCGCTGGTTTGATCATGGGAGTCGGGATTTATAAAGGAAACTAATGGGGGTTAAGATGACATTCTGGTAGCATTTGTGTTGTCGAGGTTTCGGTTTACAAAACAAAAATAATAGCATCATCATTCGGTCAACAACTGTGGGCGGTTTGCTTGTTTTAATTATTTTCTCTTGTTTGTTTATTTATCAGTTTATATCTTTGTTTGTTTGTTTGTTTAGATTATTTGTTTGTTTGTTTGTTTGTTTGTTTGCTTGGTTGGTTGGTTGGTTGTTTGCTCCTTTAGATTGTGTTTACTTGTTTGTTTGCTTGCATGTTTGTTTGTTTATTTATTTGTTCATTTTGCTGTTGTCGCGTATTGTTGTTTGTTGTGGTTGGTTTGTTAAGATGGTTGCTTGTTTGATTGTTTTGTGTTTGTTGGTCTGCTTGTTTAGTGGGCTATATGTTTGTTTGGTTGTTTATTTGCTTGTTTCATTTGTTTTTCTGTTTATTTTTGCGATTGCAGTTTGTTTGTTTGTTTGCTTGTTTGTTTGGTTGTTTGTTTGTTTGTTTGTTTGTTTGTTTGTTTGTTTATTTGGTTGGTTGTTTGGTTGTTTGTTTGTTTGTTTGGTTGTTTGTTTGTTTGGTTGTTTGTTTGTTTGTTTGTTTGTTTGGCTGTTTGTTTGGCTGTTTGTTTGGTTGTTTGTTTGTTCGTTTTTAGTTGCTAGAATTATTATTTTTGAAGCGGTACTTCAAAGTTTTACACCAACCGGCCGCAAGCGAGTTATTGTGGACAATAAACATTAGTTTCTGTTTCATACGCAACAAATTATCATCCTTACCCGTGTTTACTCAAAAAGGTCAGCTTTATAAAATTTTTTACATATTTGAGCTTCTCATGACCTTTCAAAATTATTCAGCAACCAATTTCGTAGTTTTAAAAATTCCAGCTGTGTATAACCCGATGTCCCCCTGGACGAAAAATCCTTTATGTGAAGATGCGGATTTTTTCGACATTTCGTCATTGGTTCACGAGTTCATAGGCCAATGTTAGTTTAATGGGCGTAACAGTAGATTAAGCGTATCCCTAAGCCTAAAACCTAAGCCTACGCGTTACAAAAATGTGTTCCTTAGCCTAAGCAAAAAATGTAATCTAGAATCTAAACCTACACTTTTATGTGGAAAAACCAGAAACCTGGACGCGCCTTAAAGTATGGGTCAGTTCATATATCCTGATTATTAGGAACGCAACCAGCATTCCAGTTCGGGATGGTATATTGCCCTTTTCAGACGAAAACTATGTACCCTAACCCATCAAAAGGTTTTTCTACAGCCTGTTAATAGTGGATTATTGTTATCTCTAGGAATTTCACCAGAAGATATATATTCCCTCTATATCTCCCCTTGGTTTGTTCACCTTACTGAAAAAAATAAGTTATTCTAAATCACGGCGATGAAAAACTAAAATAACAGCGTCGTAATATAGACATCGAAACATAAACTGGTGATTTAGAAGGTTTTAAGCACCAAAAATCATTAAGTCTGATCACGAACTCTTAACCGCAAAAATGCATTTTGAAAAATTTAATTCACAAATGTATAGGTATACATGAATGTGGCCTATATATGTGTATATATATTTATATATATAATATATGTATTTGTGTATAAGTGTATAATGCATACATTATAGATTAGCAATCAAGAGTGCATGATATAAGAATGTACAACTCTTGGGCTTCCAAATGGTACAAAATGTACCACCGGGCGTGGCGTTTTTGGCCAATCCCTCCTTATTCAGAGGGGGAATCGCTTTCATTAGCGGAGCATTTTGATGCCGTATTCGCGCGGTGCCATGGTTCGCACAAGTTTTAACCCTTCCAAATAAGGGGTTGCACACTCTTGTAAATAGAGACATTATCCACTCTTGCTGGTATATACAGAAGGGTAATCAGTGGTGGATCCTTCAGATAATAAAAGCTTGCGACTTAAGCTAGCGGGTTAAGTACTAAAATTTAGTACAAAATTTTAGTTTTGGTTCCTGTTGGGGGGCCAGGCTACGTTGCCTATAAGCTCCATCATAGTGAGCGCCATCTTGCTCAGGTGGAAGTAACACGGAGTACCCAAATTTAGCACATTTTTTTAACTCAATTCGATATGATTAATTGCGGATTTAGACATCGGCAACTATAGCCGTAGTTTGGTCGATAACGTTTCAACTGGTGCTACGCACACAGCGGTAGATTTAGAAACTTCTGCCGGGGGTGGTGGTGTTGGCAACAGTTATGAAACATCAATTTTTACTGTATGCCGTATATGTGCCAATTTTTTGAGGGTAAAAATTTACAAGGTATGGAAGGACCTTACCATTTTATCACAGAAAATTTTCTGACGAGAAATTTGGATCAAATAGTGTACGCACAGCTGTGGGAATACGGCGCCTTAACATTAAAGCATGATAAAGCTGTTATCCTCGACAAGAATTTAGGTCCACAAAGACGATTGGCCAAATATAAAACGGTGCTGAAAAAAGAGACTTTGATTTAAGCCTTAAACTGTTGTTTTGGGCAGTTTTTGTTGCGATCCAGTGATTCTGATTGGTTTTTCAATGAACAGTAATGAAGCATAGCGGCGGTGCGTAGTGGTCACGACGCGTAGTCAGGCAGAGATGCGCAACTGTGGGAGCGAGCGGGCGAGACGGACGCATCTCGTGGTGACATCATCGCCCCCTGTGGTTGAAAAAAATCAAACTAAAACGTTTGAAACGTTTTAGGGGCAGTAGTTTTGTTGATGCGTATATAAGTTTTCTAATTGCCTCTGGTATCAAAATTGTAATCGTATGCTAAAAGTTAGGATATCATTTCGAAATGGTACAACTTCTTGTGAAAGATTTTTCAAAACGAGCGAAGCGAGAGAGAAAATTTTTTTGACGTCTTCGATCCAGATGGTTTAGCTAAAGCTTGTTGTGCTTATTTTCTTGTCTTGGTAAAAAATTTGGTAGGAATTTCACCCGATCCGTCCTGTATATGCCCCTAGGAGACGCCAAATTTAGTAGCATATGTTTTGTGGGGTAACGGTTCGAACGCAAATGAAATGAGAGTTGGTGTTTTCAAACATGTGCGCGGAAGTTGTGCCAAATTCAAAAATTTTGGATTTTATCCCGAGCCCATATTCTCAAATGCCAATTACACCTATCACCAGTTATCAATAGGTTTTCAAACTAAACGAACTCCGGCAGATGCGGAGTTCAAAATTAAGCACAGAAGTAGGGTATATAAACTCACCTCGAAATTGTCGATTCCACTAATACGCTCTAAACAGTGTTGTTGGCCGGAAATAATTACCGGAAAAAATGTTTTTTTTATTTTTTACGAGGGGGATGGAAAAAATAGAAAAAAGGGAAAAAATTACAGGAAAAATGTATTTTTTCATTTTTTTTGAATTTTCAAACAATTAGATTCTTAAGGTCCCCGTCTAACTTTTCGACAAAATGTTTTTTGGGTCCCAAGACCGAACCTTGGAACCTTAAAGATTTATTCAAATTCTGGAGTGGAATGATCAGGGAATGTGATCAGAAACGCAAATATGCAAAATTTTTAAAATCCAACTTTTTTTGGGCAAACTTCGGCTGGAGTTGGGATAATCGAAAGGATCAGAATTCCGGCTGCACCAAGCTTGTGACGGAAATGTGCTCCCTATCTTTAAATTCTTACTATTAACGAATACGAACTTTTTAGCTTTCATCCGGATTTTATTTTCTATTCAGTTACAAACGCGAAAAATTCACTCAGTCAGTGAAGAAATTATTTTTCATTTTTTCCATTTTTTTCCGGAAAAAATGAAAAAATTCATTTTTTTCCGATCATCATTTTTTTCCGAAAAAACAACCCTTCCGTAAACACTTTTGAGAATAATGGCTATCGCTAAACATGGGCGGGGGGCGAATTTACGAGGGACAAACTAAAGAAATCACTTCGCTGTATAAGTTTGAAAATCTCACACAAGCTTTGGACACTACTACCACAAACAACCAAAGCGACAACTTTCCGCTATCGTGATGAAATACTTCACTAATACGTCAACCTTAGCCAAACATGCCAACTACCTTTGTTTGCCGAACATGGGCCATACCTAAACACCTTAAACCCCCCTCTTTTAGAACGAATTACTTTACTCAGTAAACGAACCACTTACAAGCATCATGGTTACCTCTGATTGGACGGCACACGAATGAAACTTGCCCGAAGCAAAATTAATTATACAAGAATTGTATGAATTTACGTCACAACGTGGACAGCGGTCAACTGTGTATTCTGGAATCGGTTATGCGCTAAATTCTCACTGGAAACCGTCTGTGAAGCATAGTTCGAGTACCATTTTAGCTTAATTGAGAACAATAAAAGAAATATATATATTAATGTGTGTGAGATGGAACATATATTGTTTGACTGAAATATCGACACAATGCTGTTTCACAACGGAATAAGAATAAAGGAATTGATGTGAAGGGTTACGTGGTGAAGATGCCGCAGAACCAAATGTGGACTCTGGTCAATGATTAGCGATTAACGATGGCCAATGTATAGAACAGAGCCGTAACAGTAGTATAATCATGTTCCTAAGCCTAATCCTAAGCCTATTAAGCAAAAAATAGCCTAAAGCTACGCTTACTCTGTTGCAAGTCCCACAGAAAAACGTGCCGCCTTTGATATTTGCATGGGCTGTGGTGATTTAACATGTGTACAAATGTACGATGTTATTCTGACGTTCAAAAATTGCAGTAACAACTTTTTAAACATTAAATCAAATATTCAGGCATTCAGGTTCATGCGACGAATATTTTGTTGAATCTAAGCAATGGAATTGGTTTGAAAATATCACCTTTGCCTGTAGTGATTGCTGTGCTGGCTTTAAACTTGCAAATTGTACTCATAAACTTCCGACTGTACCACGAGAATTCATCGCCCAACAACTGTGTAGGTGGATGTGCCGCTCTTATATATTTCAAACTAAAAACTTCACCTAAACCAAAAACCACATCTTAAATCCACACCTTAACGGATGCTCTGGCTCCACCAAGTCTCTATTAGAACTTAAGTTTGGCTCAGGCGTTTCTCAGCGGCGAGAAATACCTAAACCTGTGCGTGACGGTTGTGCCGCAATGAAATGGATACCTGGACCCTGCGCGGTCATGTTGAATAGTTTTATTGCATGTAATTTAGCTTGATACGCGAAAATTCGTTTAGCTAGCGCTAACCCATGCTGACGGGGCAGTAAACATTATAACGGCCGTATCACTGAATTGGAGCTGTTGGCGTAACATTGAATACGACTTTGATTAAAGTTGGGATTTGGGTCGAAATCACAAAGAAAATCTTTAACTTTTCCCATACTCGACGACCGACCACTTGTATTACGAAATTTCATCGACTCGACAATTCGTCGCCCATCATTATGCTTAGACTTAGGCTAAAGTTTAGGATTACGTTCAGGATTATGCATAAATCTGTTAACAGGATTTAGGGCATCGGTGAGTGTCAAGTTACCGGGATATCCGGTTACGGCTTCCGGCAAAAAAATTTAACTTGCCGGATGTTTTTAAAAACTTCAAAAAAACTAAAACAATCATTTGTATTTATGCCAACTACCATTGTACTGATTGACTTACGTTTACATATTTTTCTGTCATACAGGTAATGTATATGTTTACATGCGCCCGTGTACGTTCAGAATCTTTATTGGGTTACAATAACACTGGAAACCTGATAAAGGTGACCAGTGTTATTCCAAGGGCGTAACTGTAATATATCAACATATTCCTAAGGGTAAGCCTAACTTTCATCGTAGAAATAAGCCTGTAACTAAGCCTAAACCTATGCAAAAATAATAGCTGTAATCATAGCCGCCTTTATTTTATAGTGCCTATAGAAAAATGAATGCACTTAAAATGAACATGGACCAAACAAATATTGCAACTGAACGAAACGCTACAAAAACATAGAATACTGGAATAGGAACGTTAAAAATGCATCGATGCGATGTGTTAAACTTTTTAACGAAAACACTTTGGGTACCTTAAGCCACGGAAAGAATAATTGTTAGTGATATTTGAATGCAATCTATTATCAGATCTCAATTCATTATCTGGCTCCGGCCGGATATTAAAGCATCCGGCTGTGACATTTTTTAGTATCCGGTTATATCATGATACATAAATGCATATACTGTTGAAGAAAGCTATCAAACTTTATCACGGTATTGCATAAAAAATTCCTATTTCCTCAGACACCTATTTGCAGCCTAAGATATGAACATTAGTTTTTCAAATCTACAATAAGGGGTTTATATTATATAGCATTTTCAGGGCGAGTTTATATCTCATAAAAACATCCGACAAAAGGCGACAATAACAAATTAAAAACCGTTCAGTTGTCGAATATTAAGAATTTGCAATTAAAATTGCAAGCGAAATTCCAACTTCAAACGTTGACTTTGAGTTTAATTAAACTTCTCAAACTCAAAATAAATAAGTTTAAAATTCTAGCTTATAATGAGAAAGACCACAATAAACTGACGCGTGCAAATTTCATTGGTAAGCTGAACCTAATAAAATTGTCTATGTTTACTCTTAAAGATTTATTATTCAGGGTATTCTTTAAGTTAATTTGAGGGTCCGTATTCTCAAATGAGTATAGCATCAATCAGTAGTTGTGATATATCTCAGAATATCAGCAGGTTAGTTACATTTGATTTGCCCTACTTTTGTGCAAACGTTGGAATCAGACATTACAAGAGTTGATGAGTTTTGAAGGCCGAGCGATAAATGATAATAGGTGCTATATGGATTTGACAATATCGGATCAAACTTATCACCGATCCTCTGCGGCGGTGTTAATTTGTTATCTGAGATTGCAAATCTAAACAAAACATTCATCGTTAACCCTTTCACTCATGGAGTATACTATGAGCAACTACATACAATAATGTACGAGCAATACACACACTGTGAGCAGTGTTTAACATTTATAACATATATGCGTAGTGCAAAATCTCCACAAGACGTGAGAGCCCCCTCTGGCTCGAGCGTCAAGCTCCTATAGCTCAGTGGACATCGTAAACGCCTCCCACCCGTGAGACTGTGGATCGAATCTTACCTTGAAATTACATATCATATGAAATTGAATATATTCATGTGAGAAAGGGTTAAAGTTGAAATTAACATCAAGTTTAACATCCGTAATTGTGCTCAAAATTGCAGAAACGTTAATAAAAGCGCAAATACATCTGTAGATAATACTTAATTCTGCCGATGTTTTATTAACAAAAATAGAAAATTCCGGTTGAACATAAAGATTCCATTCGATTGGTTGAAATTCAGTCAAATTATGGCGTCTATCAGTAGTCAATTTAAATTTAAATTCCTAAAATTAAAACAATTGACTCACCGCTAAATTTAAAAAATGTGACGCGTCTTCGGCGGTTATAAAATTTAACCCCCAAGTCAGTCCTTTTTGAGCATCTTCCCAGTACAGAAAACAATCCGATTGACGGAAAATAGTCATTTCTGAAACGAAACAAGGTTGATACACAGGAATTTATATGATTATACTTTAAGATAAAATAATACCAGCTTAGGCTCACGCGTAGACTTAATAGTTTTAGCCAGGGTCGGAGCAGTCACCTTCCATACCCACCATTTGGGGGTCCCTGTCCTAAAGGGGGCCCCACCGTAACCGGCTGAAATAAATACCGCAGAAGTTTTAAAATGCGTCTGGCTTCATGTTCTCTTCGCTCGCGAGTTGCGTGAGGTCATCTATTCCGGTGTGTTTCGGCACGTAGTTTTAGCCCTTAACCTTCACCGTAGGTTAGGCCAAAACTGAACCAGTAGCCATTGTTGCTCCCTGGTGCAACTTTGCTATTGTGCTGGGGTTCCAAACTCATCGCGTTATATATGTATACCATGCTGAAAAATGATTTGTTAACCAATACCCGCTTTACGTGTACAGGATTTTGACTATCAGTAACATTACAGGCACTAATTCTTTCGTAGAATGTTTTTATTGCAAAAAACAAAACTTTACTACAGTGCTGGAACGTTGTCCAAAATACGTATGCGGATAGTTTCAGCTTTAATAATACAATTTTATTGGATGATGGAACGTAAACAAGTAGCGGACCAGGGCTGACAGCCCCAAGTAAAACCGTTTTGCGCCTTAGAAAGTTTTCAAACCTTGCTCGTAAGTCGTCAAAACCCTTTGTATGCTCTTCGTTTAAAATGTTTAGCCACCCTAGCAAGGTGAGCTGGCTACGGGTCTGACCAGTACATAATTGTAATGGTTCCGTAAAACAAACCTGGAATGCATATGAGAACATCTAACATTTTGTCAACTTTGGTGTTGTACGCAGTGACATGACTAACGGTTGACGGTTGGTCTTGAATGCGTGCCAAATTAACCGGAACTAACTTCGGAGCAACCTTTTGCCATTTTAGCTCACCCTCGACGCCTTCTTGTGCCATCAGGAATACTTCGGCCCAAAACCTGAAACGTAAATTTAAAGTTTCATTCCATTTTTATAGTTTTAATCTATATTATTAAAGCTTGAATGCCCTACATATATACTTATTCTGGGCAGCGTTCCAGCGGATTTTTTTTCAAACGAAAGTATGCAAATCAACTAAACATTAAAACATATGAAACGGATTACATTTAAACAGAACACAGATTTCTGTGGTTATTCGTGTTTGATCCGGCACAATGTAAGGCTATATTTTGTTTATATTGCAAATTTTGGCCCATGTATAGACCAGGGCCAGAACAGTAGTATAAACATATTCCTAAGCCTAAGCTTAAGCCTAAGCCTAAGCAAAAAAATTAGTCTAAAACTTAAACTGACACTATGAATATAGCCCCTCTGGAAAACGATCCGGCCCTGTTCTATACATGAGCCCGAATTTGCAACTACGTTTGACTGGTACTGCTTAGTGTGGAAATAATTGCACGAATAAATCATTTTTAATTGCAATCTGCAAAATCTATTTCAAATAGGCATAAAGTAATCATGGCGGAGTAACATATTTTTATACAGAAACAACTCAGACAGTAAAATGACAAAATAATCGTTGTCAGGTCACGAAATTATGGATCATTTGACCTGTTTCGTCACACGACAGCTTGTAATCCGAAATTTCACCAACTCGACAATTCGTCGATCATTATTATGCTATAGGCTTAGGTCTCTTAGGATGTTTAGATTAAGATTATTGTTAGATTTATTCATAGTCTTTAGGACACTGTTGAGCGACAAGTTGCCGGGCGACAAATTGTCATAAATTCGTGATTCATTGCTTGAAGAGTTTATGTATGATGTTCCGGCGTGTTTCCCTCCTTCAAAAAAATTTTTGTGAACCAGGTGAGAGGCGCACCCAGGCAAATTGTGATAAGCACAATGGTTACCGCAAACGCAACAAACCGGTTGCAACAGAAACCGCAAAAGTTTGCAAATGTGTCCGTTTTCTTGCTTGCTTCGCTCGCGAGTTCTTGAGACTATTCTACCTCCCTGTGATTTATAAAGACTTCACACATTACACAGACCTTAAAATAACCACGAGGTTGCTAAGTTTTTGTTTGTTTTTATTTTTGATTATTTGGGGGTTTTTTGTTTTTTTTTTGTTTTTTTTTTTTGGTTTTTTTTTGTTTGTGTGTGTTTATTTTAGATTTAATTATTATATATTTTTTTTGTGGTAAGTTATATTGTAGAAAATATTTAGCTTAGAGATATTCATTGTCTAAAGGTTAGACAATGACATATTGAATCTAGACAGTGTATGAGAGAGTGGTAGGAAAGTGGCAAAGGGAGGGACATTTTTTTTACAAATGTCCGTGTATTTTAACGTGGATGACCCATAAATGTTGACAAATTTTCTCGCTTCGCTCGCTACGCTCGATGGCCTACGATTTTACCTTAGATAAACTTGCCCGAAATGAAACATTTAAGAACGGTAATAAAAACTGTTTTGGAGTGAAGTGTGCAGTATGCTGGCTCCCCTGGTTAAAGCATATGAAGATTATATAAGCTTTTACCTAAAATATGTGCTGTTCAGCTACTTTAGCAGAAAACGTCGGAAAAAATTCGCGCTGCGAGCGACGTGTCCGCTCCGGCTGTGGACTTACACCCCCCACAAAACTAAGGCAGAAAATCTTCCTTGTATGGAAAAACATGAGACGTGTGGGAAGGGGACGGATAGGTGGCAGTCAAATATATCTTCTACGCCTACCAAAATTTTTACTGAGACTTAACCCAGATCCTAGCGTTCCCGAAGTTTCTTATACAGGAAGGGTTATGCCGTTTAAATTGTGATTAACCTCAGTCGAAAGGTCATACTTCTTCGTAGTCAATTTTATGGCAATAAATTATCGGTTGCGTTTGGATTCATGCACACGGTTCACAATGCGTTAAAAACGAAAATAAGTTCGTTCCCAGTGACATTTTGGCCCCCATTCTGTCAGATCCTGAATCCGCCACTGGTGCCATCGTTGGCACAAGCTGAACGGGGGCGTAGGCCAAAAAGCAACGTGCCGTTGGGTGCATTGATTTCTACACAGAATGAACTCAGTTGCACACTGTTGTAAAAGGAGTCATTATTGACCCTTGCTCAAACTTACCAACGTATATTAAACGATACCAGACCTTCAACTGTAATTTCTTTATAACAACGAGTAGTTAACTTTATTAGCACCATTTAGTGCAAATCAAATTGCGGTATAAGCTTAATGTAATTACTTGCTTACGCTATGCTATTGCTGAATAAAATTCAGTGCACTGTATTGCATGATTGTCGAATGCAACCAGTATATATATTGCAACTTGGATTTAAATTTAAGTACAAAACAATAAAAAAATACTTGAATATAAACATATTACTCGCCAAACCCGAGCCTGTTGAGTCAAAACAACCAAGTACATTCATAAAGGTCTGTCACAATGAAATCTGATTTGGCCAAATTTTAATTTAAATAAACCAGAAAAAGAGTAATTAATAATGTAATCCTGGTAATTTGTTCAATGAAGAACCAAGCCTAGCACGTTAACTTATGTTAAGCTATATTTTCAACTAAATGTTGCGGTGTTGGCGTGCCAGTAGCCTGAGGGAAGCCAGGGTGGGCGTAGTCCCTTGGAAAAATAAATTTTGGCCCTTGTGCCGACTACAGGCCTGGTTGATAGGCGCTGTGAGGGGTGTGCCCCACACATTCGATTGGTGCCCCCCGAAATTGACTTGACAATATATAGAGCTGTGAGCTATTTCGTATTATTAGATGCTTACCTACCATTTCGTGGTGCCCCAGGAATTTTAATGATCTAGGGGACGCACTATACAACGCTGTGATTGGTTGAATCCAAAAGTCATTTAATATTCAACTCATATACGTCGACCTAATTGCACAATGTTGTTCGAATGCAGTATTTAATAAGCATCTATCAAACAACACAGTTTTCAGTGCTGAATAAAACTACTTGACATTGCACAAGAAACGCAATTATTATATAATTTACGTCAAGGTTTGGCTTTACCGCGCTAAATTATTAGCTAGCAGTATGCGCGTGTCGGCTCATGGGCTCATCGAGAAGGGTCTTCCGATATTCTTTTGCTCGATATGTCCGCAGCAATTGAGGCGGTCGCCTCCTTCAAATTTTCATGGGCCCAAAATAGCTCGTTCAGAATTTAAAAACGTAAGACACTCTCGTATCCTCTTGAATTTTAAAATGGGTTTCTTGCGCCCAGGCTTGTCAAGGTCAAATTTTAAGCTGAGATCATGATTATTTCGTTCAGTTGACAGCAAATAAACCAATTAGTACGTAAGGTTGTAGACAAGTGACTATTTGACATGAGTCATTCCGAGCTGAAGAGAATTTGAGCACGGCAAGACAGGATTGGATATGGAGCAGTGACCAGGATCAGAGGCAAATTACTCAGGTTGAGGGAAGGATTTCAAATTAATTATGTTTTTAATTATCCCCCCATCCGGTGTTTGCTGAAAATTGGTCGGATTTTGAAAACTTTTTGCAAATTCGAATTTCTGACGACTTCCAATGTGTTATTCGTTACGCCAGTTAAAATTTTTAAAAATTCTAATTTTTGACGTCATACGGGCCAACTTCGTTGGCAACGGGTGGCTAAGGGGGGGGCTGAACCCCTGTAAAAAACTTTTGCCCCCCTATAAACTTTCCTTGTATGTCAACGGAAACCCTGGTATGCCCCTCCTGAATAAATTTAGCACCCCCAGCAACATGAGCTGGGTACTGGCCTGGTTAGTCCTTGCGACCAAAAAAATTTTATTGAAAATTCTGAAAAAGTTTAATGCTGTTTGACGGAACAGCCTTGGGACATCAGATATTTGAATTTCTCAAAAATTCCAATTTTAGTGGGAACGTAGAATGGGAAATCAGACGTCTTCACAAGCTCAAAATATACACTTTTGAACTCTATAAAATTTTAATTTACATAGATGCTATTCAACGCAGTTCGATAAGCTGAACTGAATGATACTACAATATTTATGCCATCGGACCAGTTTACTTATTAGTGCAATACTCTCCTATTGACGTCAAATTAGAATGTTGACAAAATCGCATTCTCAAAAACTCGTTGAACTGAATCAAAACAAATTTTCATTTTTCACAAATTCAACGGTTTACGAACCCGGAAAACAACCGGAAAACAGTTTCTAATTGAAAGTAAACTCATAAAACCTTTACGAGTGTCGCTGTAATGAAAACACACAGCTTATGTTCGGAAATATTACTTAATACAGGATTCGAAGCGTACAAGGAATACGAATTGTGGAGAAAATTTTAACGAATTTTTAGCGGCAAAAACGTCACGTTTAACAGGCTTTAGAATCAGCTTCTGAATCTTCAGATGAGAAGAAAATTGTGTTCCATGAGGCTGAACCCCCTTCAGAAATAGAATCCTGGCTATGACCCAGTAAAGCATGGTCATTTATTTGTACAAAGACATTAAGGGGGGGTGAAAGACTGTGGAATATTTTATACGGTGGCTATAGATCCGTAACACTAAATAGCCAATTTAGCGAATAAGTAGGGGGAAGAAAAGTTAGTCAGTGATCCTATTGGTTGCTCTACAGTTAAAAGCACTGGGGATTAGAAGTAGAATTTTTGAATCATTTGAACGACGGAACCTTTATTTTTCGCACCTGTGGGATCCGGTATTAACAATATTTGTACAATTTTGATTGGATGAAATGAAATTAAATTTGTTTACAAGTCTTATTTGTGAAAGCGTCAGTTCAGCGAACTTCAATGGCAACAATAATTTTGGACGTAAAACCGAAAATAACAACTATAGTAAATTGAATTAGTAAAACAAACTTAATTTAGTTGAATTCAAAATAGCCGATGACGTATAAACTGAACACTTTCTCACATGAATATTTTCTATTTTATCAGACATCTAAAATTAAAAGCTCAACCCTTCGACTCTCGGCAGGATGGCGTTTACTGTCTCGTGTTTATCGGCAACTTTGATCTCGAAGAAGAAATTTCAAAAACAGCTCACGAAACTCGTCTAAAAGTTCATTTCACGGCAATTCGCCACCCGATATCTTGAACAGAATCCGAAATGTTGTCGCTTGAACAATTTGGCACCCCTTACTTTGCTACATAGGCTTAGGTTTAGGTTTTACAATTACATGCTTAAAATTCAAGATGCGGACACCGTCGGATAACAAGTTGTCGGTCGACGAATTGTCGTAGATTCTCTTTTGCATAATTGACTACTTCTATTCTAAGCTTAACAAAAAATATTCCAACACAACCGTTGTAAGCAGTTTTCGATCCGCTACTGGCTTTTATTTGTAGCCATGACAATTTCGTCGCAATTTACTTCAATCTCCGTAAGCATTTTAAGGTTTAAATCAATATTACTCGTGTAAATAGGAATCAAATAGACTCTCTATACGACTTCAGACTTGCTAAGATTGTCGCAAACACTTTTGTTCCAATATAGAAATAGCTTTGCAATTATTTACCATTATACGTTTTACGGTAGGCGGCGTGTTTTACGTAGCGGTAGAATGACATGTATAATGGGCTTTAAAGCTTACTTAAGTTTCCCTATAATTTTTGCTTCTAAGCATTTTTGTGGTGTTAGCCAAGCTACTAGGGTTGATTATTCATTATAATTCCAGTCTGTAAAAATCTAAGCTTACCTCCCACCCAAAGGTTTCAGAATTACAGGCCCTAGATTATTAATACTATTTGGCATTGGGTTTCTTCTATTCTGGAAGAATTCGAGTTGACAAATCTGAATACAATATGTTGTGCACAAGTAATTAAGTCTCAGACGGACATATAATCTGTAAACGCTAAAATCCGATAAACACAGGGCCGGAGCAGCCACCCCTCATTCCCCCATTTGGGGAAACCCACAACCCTAAACGAATCCCTCCCTAACCGGCTGAAACAAAAACTGCCAAAGTTTTAAAATGCGTCAGGTTTCTCGTTCGCTTCGCTCGCGAGTTCGAGTCCCCCAGGCTTGAGTTTGGGGGAACTCACACCCCTGTCTGCTCCGTCACTGGATAAACATATGCAATATTGCGGTTATGTTCACTAGCGGATTCATAGAGGGGGTGGGGCTGCGGCGTATGCCCCTCCCCCGTCATGAGTTTTTTGATACCTTACAATTGTTCCGTCAACAAAATGTTTTGCTGATATAATGATGAGGTACCTACCTTACAATTTTTGTGTTTGCAAGCCCCACTGTTCGAAATTTTTGGATCAGCTCCTGGTTAAGTTAGAAATATATACTCATAGTAGATAATTCGTCCAATGTGAGGGTACAAATGGATTGGTTGATAAGCAGTATTTACCCTGATCCGCAACCAACAGATGTAACCAGAACGGTCAGAAAAATTTGTAGACCGGACATCACAGCTTTCTTTGCATAGATATTGTTGCATGTTTTAGAATAATTTTTCAGCCAGCCGGGACATAAGCAATACTTTAACTGACTCGTTGAGTAATTAATGGTAAAATATAACACAAGTGAAGTATATAACCAGTGGATACATGAAAAAGGCGTCCGCACGGGGAGCATTGGGGGCGTGTTCCCCGAAATTTAGATGGTGCCCCCCCCAAATTGACTCGATCTATAAGTAAACAATCTTGAGCTGCAATTGTTGGGGCGCCTCAAAATTATTCTGTGTTGCCAAAAACATAATTTTCGGCGGAATTCTCTGTATGAAATAAGAGTATAGTTTTGGTAATTTCTTAATTTCTTAAATTGAAGATATATTGCAGGTCACCAAGCAGGAAATAAATATCTTAAATTTAAGAAGTATTTTCTTGAAAGTCTGTGTGCGCACTCTTAAGGATTTCACCGGTTGTCAGGTCTGTACCTACAATGAAGTTGTTGTTCTGGATCAACAACAAAAACAACAATAATAATAATAATAATAATAATAATAATAATAATAATAATAACAATTGTTGCGGTTTTATATTGAGGACAAAAAAACTTAATTCTATAACGGAACAAGAACTTTAATTTGAAATAGTACTAAATGTGATTATCTATTGTATTCCAGGCACGTAAAGTTGCAAAAATTGAATTTAGACACACTTTTAAGCGTATCCGGCTTAAGCTGGCTTGACACGCGATTACGTTTCGTTCCGTTCAGTAGTGAATAAATTTATTCTAACACCATCTGGGGCCCTAAAACTAAGCCATACCAATACAAAATACAATTCTGCTAAAGCCAATGTTACTTCGAAAGGCGCAACAGCAGATTAAGAGTATTCCTAAACGTAAGCCTAAGCGTTGCAAAAATAAGTTCCTAAGCCTGCTTAAGCCTAAGCAAAAAATGTAATCAAGCATCTAAACGTACTCTTTTATAGACCCACCAGACACCTGGACGCCCCTTAAAGTACCATGGCCCCAAAATACAATTCTGTTAAAAGCGTCAGTTTCGAAATTAATTTCAATATGTCAGTAGATATGAATAGCGAACGAGAATATCGTTTCGGCAATCAGTATGTAACATTGCTAAACCAGAAATTCAATTCGGTCAGCACTCTGGAGAACAATTTCTTAAGTTCGAAGTGTTACAAGTTGACTGAATATTTACTATTAACAACTGAGAGACACTCAGGGGTCAGAACACAACGGGATCCTTGAGATGGTCTTCTATGCTGACTCTGCCCCTCCCAGCTACTGTTCAGTTGTGTAAATTCTACAATCCATATAAGCAAGAGTCGATAATAAGAGTGTGCAACTTCCAAAAAATACGCGTGGCATAAAAGTGTACCACCGCGCGTTACGTTTTGCCCATACCCACCCCCCTAATTAGGGGGGTCAACTGCACACAGAACTCAGCTAAACTTAATTCAAGAATACAATCGGACAAGGGTTGCACGGTGTATCGCAGCAGTATTTGCCTGCGTTCAAGGTTTCAACACCCCCCAAATCAGGGGGGTAAGAGAAAAACGCCACGAGTGCCGGGCACATTCTTTTGTACACAGAATGTACCCAGTTGCATACTGTTGTTGAAAACCATTATCCACTCTTGATATAAGACATTGAAAATCAACCCGAGGAAAAACCTAGTAACCGATCATAAGGGTTGCGCTAAAAAAGGCGTACGCTCGTTGTCAGAAAAATTTTAGCGAAAGAATGGAAGTGACCCTTGGTTTAGGTGCAAGACTTCAATTTTTCGGCACTTACACAAATTTACTTATTAATTATGTAGTATATTTCCCGCATTAGTAATCATCAAAAATTCTACCTGTCACCAGCAAGGGGGAACAGATGCACCCTCGCTCAAAAAAGACCTCAGCATCGATGTGGCCACTCCCGTTTTCCTAATTGGCGCATTCAAGAAGCTTCTAGGGGGTTGTATGCTGTAAGCATATGTGACATGCTTGTCCTAGTGTATATGCAACACATGCAATATGTCGGATGTTAGCCGACAGCAAACGTGTCGACATATATAGCTGATAAAAGCAGTTGGAAAGGCTGACAGCCTGGTTCAATGAATAAGTGTTTACCTAAGGATCCGTAGGTCGCGAATTCGTACCCGTTCGCTTGCCTGCTTCATAACGAGGATTACTTTGTGATAAAAGCGAGGCGACACTTTAGGCCGGAATCAAATACAAAATGCTTGATAGCGTAAGAATGATTCTATCGAATAAATCCTACAGTGTCATATCGTTAAACAAACTGCCTATAAATTCAAAATTTCTCAAAATAGATTTAATTTCTTAAAGTTTTGAAACATTTTGCTCTTAAATTTTAAATAGTAATTTATAAAAACAGACAAAGCTGAATCTAAAACATAAAACCCTTTTAAGTGACCATCACTTGGTCGTATAAGACAAAACAATTTGCTATTTTACAACATTGAAATTTCAAAAATAATTTAAAAAATCAAGAGATACGAAATGGTCACCGATGAAACCAGGAACGTTTGGGTAGAACAGACACCAAGATTTCCAGAGGAAGCAAGCAAAAAAAGTTCCTTATACCGAATTTCTTTGATAGTAGAACAAATTTCGGCCTCGGGGGGCAAAGCTGCCCGTAGAGACAGGTGGGTACCCCCCTTCCATTCGTTGCATCGGCCCAAGCTCGTTTTTTGTTTTTGTGGCAGACGGGTAGCCGTATTCACAGCTTTCAAGAGCTTACAATTGTTTTAAATAACTAAAATGCGCTTTCTATTTATGTATACAACTGCGTGAAAATAGTTGTAAATCTGCATAGTTTTTTGCTTGTTGCATAGAAGTGTTTACAGGTGACTGCGAACATTTAAGTTTTTGAATTGCAAATGTATCAAAAGCCAGTGATAGTTTACTCACTTGTACACTGCTTCCACAAGCTTAAACGTAATCCCAAGGCTAAGCCACAAACGCTAAACCTAAGCCTAAAGCATAATCTTTAAGTCTAAGTTATGTCGAACTTTGAAAATTAATGCAGTTTCCACAATAACAAGCGTGCACCAGGTGACGTTTGAGGGGGGTTGGGTCATGGACACTGAAGCTTTCTTGGTTCCAATGTCCCGCATGCTGAAGCCAAAAAACTTCAGTATCCAGGATACTAAAGCCAAAAGAGCTTGAGTGTCCAGGATACTGAAGTGTTTTGGCTTCAGCGTCCAGGATACTGAAGTGTTTTGGCTTCAGCGTCCAGGATACTGAAGCTTTTTGGCTTCAGTGTCCGTTACACTACACCGTCAAAAGTCTCCTGGTGTACGCATGTTATTGTGGAAGTTGCATAAATGAAAACAGTGGGTTGATGTGTACTTGGGCTATTGTTATATGCAATAACGTCGTGCAATTTTTAGCCATAAAGTCATGGGTGCTGAATGATAGGAGAAGGTTATGAAAAACTCAAATATACAAAAAATTTCAAAATCCGAACAGTTTTAAACATTTGCCTTCGTTTTTCACAAACGTCGGGTTGTGGATAGCTTTAAACATTACAAGGTGATAAACTTACTCTAGTGACCACGAATAACAGGAGGGACTTATATTTATTTGGCCTTTCTAGAGGAAACCCCCTGTTATTTGGTTACGGACTATTATTTATTTCCACCCCGCCCTCCGCCAACCTTCGTTCCTGATATATATCCGGCATTGCAACTATCCGTGGAATTAAACGTTTTTTGCCTTACATCAAAACATTGAGCGACACTGCAATTATACTTTGGAATGTTACTTTCAAAACTTAAGTACGCTTTCTAACTCAACTTTATTTGATCCATTGAGCCATTTATGCTCTACAATTAGGGATATTGAGAAATATTTTGATCCTTACAAGAGGACCCCACCCCGAAATCTTGCTTTGGGGGCCCATCCTAGCCTACTCTGGAACTGTACCCTAACCTGACTAAATTTTGACTCAGCGGCTTCGAATATGGAGAATCGCCGAAACCATGCGTTGTTATACTGTTGCTGCGACCGCAGTTCAAACTGTTGCCCATCTCGTGACAATTGTTTCGCCCTGAAATTATTACAAATTGAAAATTTAAATCTTTCGACTTATCTTCTATCAGAATCTTAACCTGTAAACTTGGCACGTTTTGTCGTTTCAATAGGTTCCATGCTTGTTTGAAATCCGTTAACTTTAGGTTGTCACATTTCGCTTTATACACTCGACAAATTAACATTAATTCTATGCAAAATATTACAGGCTTGTAGCCAGCTCACTTTGATAGATGGTAGCTTAAACTTTACGAGAGGCATGCATGCATTAATTTCAATCGACTCACCATCGAGTTTGAAACTGTACTGCGAGGGGAGGGAAGATTTTGAATGCTGAGTCTCCCATGGGATCCCTTTTACTGTGAATTACAGCGAGTTGATTTTTAACTCAGAATGAGTTGAATCCACTCATTAGGCTGAGCGTTGAATTAGTACTTTCAGAGCTTAAAATTCTGACTAAGTTACAGTGTTGGCTAAGGTCCCAAGTGTATTACCATTAAATCCTAACCACGAACTCAATATTAAACTTAAATCCCGTTTTAGTTCTGGTATAAAAATGACACTGATTTTTACCTGCCTATGGCTGTTTCAGTTATCGCTACGGCCAATTTATAGCAAATGTTAATACGCGATGCAGTTGCGCTATTTGTGCAGAATATATTGCAATTATTATTATTATTATTTCATGCATAATATCGTAATACATAATGCCATAATTTTGGTAATTATTAACATAATTTGTACGCATTATTTTGAAGTTAATGCGACTAAAATTAATAAAAACCATACCAGAAGATTAACGATGAATTTAGGATTAAACTTATTCTGATTTATAAAATTTGAACTCAGCGCAACAGATATTTCATGTTAGCTTATGCATTTGATTTTAAGCTGCATAATGACTTCTGGCCAATAGCCAGGTCACATTGCTAGGGCGGATGAAATTTGTTAATGCAGGGCATACAAGGGTTTTTGATGACTTACAAGCAAGGTTGACCATTTTCTAGGGGGGTAAAATTCTTCTAATAGAAACTGGAAATTATTGTCTTTTGCAAACTCGCAAATCCTTGCGCAGTTGCAGATCTCAAACAGTTTCACAAAAGTAGCGCAAATCAAATATAAAAAATATGCCGAATTTCGAAGCTCGTCATTCAGTGATTTGAAAGTTACAAGACCTATGACCAACACTGATTGTAACTGTTTTTCACCTTTGATAGAACGGGGCACAGACGATGTGAAATTTTATGTAACATCGGTTGATAATCTGTAAATTGCCACATATTTGTCGTTGTTTAGCTCGGTATTCAGTTCCGAAGAGAATCAAATTTTTATGACCTCTGCGGTCTACAGCCTGTAAACGTACTTTCTGAATCTCCACAAAAGGCGTCAGATATATCACTTTAATGTCTATAATACGGCCCTAAATCGCCAATATGGTCAGCCACAGCAGCAACAGTCAAACTGGCCAATCACCGCAGCAAAAGTACATCAATTGGTTAATTACTTGTTTTATCAAATCAAAATTCAACCAATGAACGTGAGCATCTGTACTGAAACCAAATAGCTACGAGTCGCTTCCTAATACTGGAAAAACTAATTTTGCAGTATTTAAACAATATTAAGCTAGACAACGTCATTTTATAGCCTGAGGTGAGTAAACAGTGTGATTTTGTAATATATTACTAAAAGAAATCTGAGGTTTTTATTAACACACTGTAGTATTCGGTCAAATTTGGAAACGATTTGTAGCAAAACCTCGTTTTATGCGGTGTTTACTTTAATTTTTACGCCGGCCGTATGGAATTTCACAGCGGCAATCGACAGCTTCATATACTAATCAAAAAAGCGGTAAATAGTCCGGCCTGAAATTTTGATTTTTTGAAATTTACAAAACCAAACGACATAATTTTAAAAATTGACAAATAATAAAACGTCGATTGCGGTTTATAAATTTGAGTGACTGTCTTTGAGAAAATCGGATTCCACTAATAACCGTCAATGCCCTGTTTTTGCTTAAGATTCTAAAAACATTTGCCTAAGAATTTGCTTAAATTTAACTCGTTTTGTGCTTAGCAAAATTAAGTTTACAATCGACAAAACTTCGTGCTTTTAAATCTTAAAATGCTCAATGAACAGCCGATGTAAAATTTTGCAACGCATTACTATGTTACTTTAAGGGGCGTCCAGGTTTTTGGTGCGTTTATAAAAGAGTAGGTTTAGTTTTTAGATTTCATTTTTTGCTTAGGCTTAGGCTTAGGCTAAGGCTTAGGAGCTCATTTTTGCAACGCTTAGGCTTAGGCTTAGGTTTAGGAATACGCTTAACCTACTGTTACGCCCCTGAAAGTAACATTGGCCGTGACGCTGATGCGACACATCGGCTGAACTTTTTAGTCTTCACTGTTGTAATTACAGTCAATAATTCAGACAGTTTTTGTGTGCCGATTTCTGAGCAGAACTTGCGTCAAGTATGCTTTGACGTGTTTAAAATGCTTAGAACCCAAAAATAAACATAGAATTTGGCATAATCAACAGTGCCAGACGGAAGCACCCCCGAAGCTCTGCTGATTGGGGGCATCCGACTCTTGGAAGCCCCATATTAGCGAACTAAACAATTTTCGCGGACTCGGACCTGTTTGGTGAAGGCGACTATCCTAAACGCCGGCTCTGATAATCATATGCCTAAGTCTAAAATAGAGACGTCAATTCAATAGATGATAATAGACAGCCAATAGATATATTGCGAACGAGTACAGTTTTAAGCTGAATTAGCACGCGGTGTATAAGACAAGTTTGATAAATCGTAAAATGTTTATATAATCGCGAAAAAATTTCAGCTTTACTTTTGAAGTAAAAATTTCAATTTTTAAAACATTAATATTCGAATTTTTTTCTCCGTTTTTGCTGCAAGCGGCATGCCATATCGAATGTCAAATCCGCTCTGACTGATGAAACTCCGAGCCATACGTCCTTCAATTCGAATAGGTATTGCTTGTACGGTTTGATTTTGAAGCAATTCTAAGCTGGACTGAGGACACACACTGGAAATTCCAATGAATTGATAAATCAACTCAGCTGGAGAGTTAGTTATTTCTATGTTCATAACAGTTATAACATTAACTCACTCTGAGTTGAGTTGATTCTCACTCTGAGTTCAGATTATTCAGGGTAAGTTAAATAATTAAGTCAGAGTGAGTTTTATTAACTCAAAATTCTGAGTTCTGAAAGTCCTTACTCAGACTGAGTTATTCAACTCATTTTGAGTTAAAATCAACTCACTCGAAATTACAGTGCATGTTTGCCAAATTGTAAATTTTTAAGACATTAAGTAAAATAACGTATTGGACGACTTATTCCGAAAAATACCCTCCAACTAAGCTAATCCAAGACGCTATCGTTCTTAAGCCAAGTTAACCTTCTGCACTGAAAGTAAACAAATACTCAAAGAGCATAGAAAAGCTTGCATTCAAGCATTCTTTAAGTTGACGTTTAACCATAACCTCTTAACGAATCAAATATTGAACTAAAATAGAAAAGAGCTCTGACATTAAACGTTCGTTGAAATATTTTGCGACAAAAACCAGTGGCCTGAAGCGAAGCAGGGGGGCCGAGATGTACAATCCCCTCGAGTCCTGTGTGCTAAAAATGTTGCGATAAACAATAGTTCGCCTAAAGGCGCTCACAATGGCGTTTTTCTTGACAATAACGTGGAATTATGGCTCAAATACAACACAACTTATTCCTGTTACACCTTCAGCGCAGTTTGTATATTTTAAAATATTGAAAGTTGAAAAAATGTTTAAATTAACCAAATACACAAAGTAACTTCCAGCACCAGACAGCCTAAAATCCGTTCTAAATTAAATCTTCCGCTAAACAGTCTGCAAATAGAAAAACCAACACCAACTGACAGGGAGTTAAAGAAGGGGGGTACAGGCGTAGGCGCAACTACAGCTGCACTGCGTTAAACACATATAAATATAATGAGCAATTGTGCAATAAACTGCAATCACATATATGTATCACAGCAATGTTACACCCTTGTTTTTGGAGGGATGTGCATTTTTGCCAAAAATATGTATTAAATATATACGGTTAGTTTTTTTGGTCATACAGAGCAAAACTGACTGCAACCAGCCCGGTTTGTGTCGCATAATGATTTTTGCCCGAATCGGAACGGCATATGACAATAATGTTTACGTTGATATGTTCGCGAGATAAAAACATACTTAAACGATATCGGGCGTTTACTGCTATGTACACGAGTACACTGTATCATTCCATCTCGAGGGTCCCCTCCGTCACTGCTGTAGCTCTGTTCCCCCCAACCACTTTGCTGACGTTCTCGCAAGCTGTAAAAGCTGTTGGTTCATCACCTTACAAGAGTTCCGTAACGTTTACTCGTAAACGCCAAAACACTTCCATCTGTTGATCACAAAATATAAAAGAACGGAAAATAATTTTTTTTAAATTTAAATTTTTTTCAAAAAAAGTTTAAGGGTGGCCCAAGCGTTCAGTTGTTAAATTTAGCTTTCAATTTTGAATTGGACGGGCTTAACGTGCGCGGATTCACTTTGGACTAAACTCAATTCGGAATAGAGCTAATTTCGATTACGATACATAAGCTTTTGTACTCGTTTTTCCACATTTTGAGCCTGGTTTCTTGTTCGGTTCGCTCGCTTGTTTTCTTTCACTGGCGTATTCGGCATCATTGGTTGTATAAACGTTTATTCCAACCGTAACAACCACAAATGAAAAAATTCAAAGCTGCTTGAGCAGTGAAGCGAATTTTGACCCATGTAAAGATCAGAGGCGGAACGCTTTTCTATAGGACTGCAATAGAGTAAGCTTAAACTTTGGACTAATTTTCTTAGGCTTAGGCTTAGGCTTAGGCTTAGGAATATGATGATAATACTGTTCCGCTCCTGTTCTTTATATTGGCCCGAACTTCTAAGCAGGATTCACTGTTTTTGAGCTCAGGTTTACAAATCATGTTTAAATTGCCGTTTTCGAGATGATGTGGTTTTGTAGTTCGGCATCAAAGTGTGGGGTCGATCAGCTTCGGATTCAACGCTGAGATACCCTGGATCCACAACGGGGATCCATGACCACCGTTGGTGGACTGGATCACTTCCCGTCACAAAATGTTTAACTCGTATATAGTCACTTAATCAATAAAATAGGCATAAGCTTAAACTTTACTTTAGATTTTTATCCCATCTTAAATCTTAGGCTCATTAGAATAATGAAGAAAAAGATGTGAAAAGTTTTGCGTTCTATCTTATTTTTGGCCAATGTTACTTTAAGGGAAATAACTGCAGATTAAACGTATTCCTAAACCTAAGCCTTAGCGGCGCAAAAACCAATTCCTAAGCCTAAGCCTGAGCCTAAACATAAGCAATAAATGTAATCTAGAATCTAAATCTACTCTTTTATAGACCGACCAGAAACCTGGACGCCCCTTAAAGTAACATGCGCTTTATGTTCAAATGTTATATTCAGTATATTCGTGGGTTTGATCCCCGCCGTATCCGCAGTAAAATTTTGCTAAAAGGGTTCTATATGGTACTGCTTAACTTTTAGAATAATTTTACAATAATTGTCAAAAATAATACTGAACTAGCAACAGGCGTTCAGCAAAGCTCGCATTTTACAAGACACAAAAACTTAAGGTGGGAATGTGTAAACTTTGTTTCAACTATTAAACCGGAGCCTTAAATGTGCAAGGTTTTCGAGAGATGGGGCAGCCCCATCGGCACAACCTTCTTAAATAAGGTCTCAGTTCAATGTTTACCGATAGACAACATGCAAACGTGCCATCTGCATCAAAAAACGTTCGAAATGAACCCCAGACGCACAAACGGACTCGTAGCCAGAGCGGCAGGAGGGCGGCCTCTGCCGGTTACAAAAGTTTCGGAAACCTGTATTACCAACGTTTGTAAATACTGCAGAATACCTTTACACCCCATTTCAATTTTTTCTCAAACCTCTCAAAACTTGATTGGCTGGCTAAAAGCCCTGCCTTTACATGGTTAACGTGCCGAAAATACAACACTTTTTGAATTTATAAAGCACAGCAACAAAATTTGACGCGTAACTCAAAGAATTATGAAACATGCAATATATTTGGGTTACAAAGGCATAATTGTGATCAAATTGTAAATTTACATTTTTATTCCATCTGCTCACGCAGGAAACGGGTAAAGAAATATTGGAAATAACTCGCGTTTCAAGCCTAAACCTCGACATTCTAGTAACTGTCACGCTAAATCAGGTCAACAAAATATACGAGAGGGTAGGGCGCCCAACAATTTTACGGGAGACATGCAATTGATTTTATATACAACTTTTTTCGCACGCGAGGCTAAAACTTTTCTACGGGGCCAAAATTTTTCTATGGAGAGTTAAAGGTTAACAGAGGTTCCACTGGCTGCGGGCACTGCATACATTCGTATACAGGAACCTGTAAGTAGTGTAATTCAGCTAAATTTTACACACTCTTTATTCTATTAAAGCCTACTAGAGACCGTATAACAAAATTTCACCGATTTAACAGCAGTCTGTAAGTCAAAATGTCGCCCGGTTAAAGGGTTTTGGCCGAAATTGGATTATCTAATTTCAACAAACGATTTGCTAGCGAGTACTTTATTCGCCGCTAAGATTATACTCGTGCCGCATAGCTACACTAGTGCGGTTCAAGCTGCAGGCAATGTATAGGACAGGGTCGTACCAGTAAAAGTATAAACACAATTCTAAGCCTTAGTCTAAGCTTAAAGATAAGTAAATACCTAAGTCGTCGCCTATTCACAAAAATTAGTCTGAAGCTTAACTTTTACTCTATTGCGGTTTTGCGGAAGAACGACCCGCCCCAATAAATGGGTCAAACCTCGTAAATTTTTTAAATTTTAAAACAGCCTTTTAAATGCAGAGTAGATCCAAGGTTCACAGAGTCGACCGAAACAAAATTAGTTGGCATATGATTGGAAAAGAAATAAAATACATTTGGCTAAACTGTCTCGGCCAATGTAAAGAACCGGGGCGGAACAGTATTATAAGCATATTCCTAAGCCTAAGCCTAAGCCTAAGCGTAAGCGTAAGAATAAGCATATTTCTAAGCCTAAGCCTAAGCCTAAGCCAAGCAAAAAAATTGCATAAAGATTAAGCTTACTGTATTGCAGTCCCCCAGAAAAAACGTTCCACCTCTGATCTTTACATTGGCCACTGTCTTCTTATTCGACTTAAAGTGACTTTACGTGTATACCTTGCGCTCAAGACAGTAGCGAATATTTTATTTTGAGAGGAAGTTAGCTAAACTAAATGTATTTTATACCATCGTAGAAAGCAATGCGATTTTTGACAAAGGGTACAAAATGAAATATGTTAACTTAGAATTTAAAAATTTGGCAAAAGAAAAAATAAATTTTGAACTTCAAAATCAACCACGTTTATTGTGAACATTGAATAAGTTGTTTGCCCATGTATAGAACAGGGCCGGATCGTTTTCCATAAGGGCTATAATAGAGTCAGTTTAAGCTTTAGACTAATTTTTTTTGCTTAGGCTTAGGCTAAGGCTTAGGAATATGCTCATTTTTACGCTTAGGCTTAGGCTTAGGCATATGCTTATACAGCTGTTCCGGCCCTGTTCTATACATGGCCCAGTTATACGCTCATGGTGTCAAAATGTTAGTTTTAGCTTAAAAATGTTGTAAGACAAGTTTGCGTTCAATAACGTAGAAATAAAGCAATAAGTCATTGAGATTTATTTTCAACCCATCATTCAGTCGCTGTCCCGAGTCGTAAATAGTCCTTCGGCTCCAGCACAAAATCGACCTACGGTTCAAGTAGAATCGCTTCCGAGGATTGAACCCCTACGGTTCAAGTAGAATCGCTTCCGAGGATTGAACCCCTACGGTTCAAGTAGAATCGCTTCCGAGGATTGAACCCCTACGGTTCAAGTAGAATCGCTTCCGAGGATTGAACCCCTACGGTTCAAGTAGAATCGCTTCCGAGGATTGAACCCCTACGGTTCAAGTAGAATCGCTTCCGAGGATTGAACCCCTACGGTTCAAGTAGAATCGCTTCCGAGGATTGAACCCCTACGGTTCAAGTAGAATCGCTTCCGAGGATTGAACCCCTACGGTTCAAGTAGAATCGCTTCCGAGGATTGAACCCCTACGGTTCAAGTAGAATCGCTTCCGAGGATTGAACCCCTACGGTTCAAGTAGAATCGCTTCCGAGGATTGAACCCCTACGGTTCAAGTAGAATCGCTTCCGAGGATTGAACCCCTACGGTTCAAGTAGAATCGCTTCCGAGGATTGAACCCCTACGGTTCAAGTAGAATCGCTTCCGAGGATTGAACCCCTACGGTTCAAGTAGAATCGCTTCCGAGGATTGAACCCCTACGGTTCAAGTAGAATCGCTTCCGAGGATTGAACCCCTACGGTTCAAGTAGAATCGCTTCCGAGGATTGAACCCCTACGGTTCAAGTAGAATCGCTTCCGAGGATTGAACCCCTACGGTTCAAGTAGAATCGCTTCCGAGGATTGAACCCCTACGGTTCAAGTAGAATCGCTTCCGAGGATTGAACCCCTACGGTTCAAGTAGAATCGCTTCCGAGGATTGAACCCCTACGGTTCAAGTAGAATCGCTTCCGAGGATTGAACCCCTACGGTTCAAGTAGAATCGCTTCCGAGGATTGAACCCCTACGGTTCAAGTAGAATCGCTTCCGAGGATTGAACCCCTACGGTTCAAGTAGAATCGCTTCCGAGGATTGAACCCCTACGGTTCAAGTAGAATCGCTTCCGAGGATCCCCTACGGTTCAAGTAGAATCGCTTAAGAGGATTGAACCCCTACGGTTCAAGTAGAATCGCTCCGATCGACCCCTACGGTTCAAGTAGAATCGCTTCCGAGGATTGAACCCCTACGGTTCAAGTAGAATCGCTTCCGAGGATTGAACCCCTACGGTTCAAGTAGAATCGCTTCCGAGGATTGAACCCCTACGGTTCAAGTAGAATCGCTTCCGAGGATTGAACCCCTACGGTTCAAGTAGAATCGCTTCCGAGGATTGAACCCCTACGGTTCAAGTAGAATCGCTTCCGAGGATTGAACCCCTACGGTTCAAGTAGAATCGCTTCCGAGGATTGAACCATTTCGGTTGTGAAATTTTTTGTGTTCATATAAACGCTTGTGCCTTTCAGTGCGTTTGTTTGTTGTTTTAGGACCACACTGGAAGCTTTAATTACAGCAAATGTTTAAAAAAGAAACATTTTTATACATATTTAAAGTTAAACATTGAAAAATTTAAAGATAATTTTCATTACTCAATTTTGTTTCACTTCCGGTGCCGGTTCCGAAGGCACGTGATTTGACGCATGTTTCTGCCTATAACTATTTGGAAAAGTTTGGTTTGTGGTGTCCGTTGGCCCCGGAGAGCAACGCACGACAACTATAGCGTCACCCTAAGCCAGTATCTCCGAAACTTATTTCTGTTGGGAGGTTCCTGGCCCTCTAAAGGTACGCTTTTGGTTCCAACAACAATACAAAAACGCTAATATTGAGATGGAATGCAAATGTATTATGTTTAAAAACCCAGAAACATATGTAGAAAAACAAAAAACTTTGAAATGACCGCTCCCATGGGTCAAAAATCAGCTTTTATTGTATTGAAAATCTGTACAAAATATATAAATTGGTGTCAAAAACCCAACGGAACTATACTAAAACGTTTAGAATAAATAGTCGAAGTATACATGTCAACATAGTGAAGATTTAAGCTTTCTAACCTAAAGGAGTTGAAAAATACCAAACTATGATACGTTTTAATTTTGAAATTTTAACCATTGTTTATTTATGTTCAATTCAAAAGCTACGCAGCTTAATTGTCAGGATGTAAACGGATAGTAAAAAATAACGAAAACGGATAGCGATCAAAATAATGGAAACGAAAAACGGATATTAAAAGATGAAAGGTTTGGCTCATGTAAAGATCAGGGGCGGAACGCTTTTCTGTGGGACTGCAATAGAGTAAGCTTAAGTTTTAGACTAATTTTTTTGCTTTGCTTAGATTTAGGCTTAATAGGCTTCGGCTTAAGAATATGGTCATTCTTACGCTTAGGTTTTAGGCTCAGGCTTAGGATATGCTCACTCTTACGCTTAGGCTTAGGCTTAAGCTTAGGAGTGTCCTTATAATACTGTTCCGCCCCTGTGCTTTACATTGGTCAAAGTTTTAAAGGTGTTTTATATTTATGCGAACACAATTGAGGCTTATACGTATTCGCTGGGCTTTTTAAAATTTTAAACAACAAATAACGGATGCACCGAAATTTTTATAATTTGCATCAATTTCGCAATTTTTATTCCATACCAAGCAACGGCAGCATATTTGTAATGAAAAATTGCGATATGTACACGTGTGATTTATAACTAATTTTGAGCATAAAAATAACAGAATCTCGCATTTCAATAATGGACACGGACACCGATTTTTGCCGGAAACGGCAAACGAAACGGATATCCAGTTACACCCTGAGTTTAGGCTGGACAAAAGAATGATGATGCAACTGATCTGACAGGATATTGTGAAGCCCCATCGCAAGGTTTTCCAACGAGATCTTGGCGCTGCAAGTGTGATTGAAATATGGGTTTTGTTAAGAAAACTTTGCATCTGTAACTTCTCGGTTCAAAACTGTTCAACGCATGAATTGGGCTTAAAAACAGACTCTACACCAGTGACCGTGGGTAACATTGAGAATATTTAGACTCAAAATTGAGACATCCTTTTATTACCCCCTCTTATTCGGGTCACAAGGTACAACAGTACGCTATATAACCAATCGCAATACTTCAATTATAGCTACAACAAGCATGTATTCTCTAAACAGTGACAATGTCTGGCCGTGATTTATCTTTTAAACACGGATAAAAAGTAAAATTTTGAATTTAAATTTAATTCTAAAGTAGCGTTTGGCTCCTCGTTCGCTTCACTCGCGAGTTTTTTCCCACCGTTCATTGTTCGCACGTCTGTCAGAAATTTGAAAATCCGCCGCATGTGATACAACGATAAAGCTACATATAAAACTAAAAGTTGCGTGCTCTGCAGTTTTGTGCAACATATTATATTCGTACCAGAATTCGGCCTATGTAAAGATCAGAGGCGGAACGTTTTCCTGTGGGACTGCAATAGAGTAAGCTTACGCTTTAGACTAATTCATTTTGCTTGGCTTAGGCTTAGGCTTAGGAGTATGCTTATAATACTGTTCCGCCCCTGTTGTTTACATTGGCGCAGAATGCAAACAAAATCATTATACAAAAACATTCATTATTTCACTCAGTTTCAAAAGGGTTTCCTTTTTATCATGACTCTGCCACGCACACACAAACACGCCAATAGTTCGCTCACGTCAACATTGATTAATATTTAAGCAGGCAAATCACAAAAGTTCGGCTGAGGTTTTTAAATTTGAATTCTTCACGCATGAAGAGATCCAGTATTACTGATCCAAGGGCGGGTGGAGATTTAAAATGCCCGAATTGTCTCTGCTATTTTAGATTATGGAGTTGTACTGTAATTCTTGTATTTACGTTCGTAGTCAAAAGTATATTAATGTATTTCAGATTTCAAACTTGGTTAAAATTTTATTAGTCAAAAAAGTTGAGCGTTTTAGATTTTAAAAATTCTTGGAACCACCACCCTACGGTAGAGATAAACTGAGATGGTATCGGTTTGAAAATTAGTATAATCAATTGGCAAAAATTATGCTGGCCAAATAAAAGATTTTAACAACGAATAAGTTAAAGCTCAGAAACTCGTAAAAAATTAATTGCCGTTCCTTGTTTCATATTACGCTTTATGTCTCATATTCTACTGCAATTGAGTCAGTTTTCTGCAAAGTTTCTGCTCGCATTTCCAAGTCCCTGATCCTGTTTTTTTAGTCGCTTGGTACAGATACTTTGACAAGACAGCTGTGCCCATAAGTAGTATACTTTCAGCAATTTTGTCTTCACTTATGGCAGCAAGTTTCGCTGTGTCGCACAATGACATTCCGTTATAAAACTTATTAAGATTGCAGTTGGAGACGGGCCAATCCAATATTAACCCTTTACGCCAGATTTTAGGAATCGCGTCAGAAACACAAAATGATGTTTGTGTTTTGAAAAAGGCGTCATGCAGAGGCTGTTATAAGTGGCGGGTTGGTTTCCTACTACAACCGACTGATTTGCGGAATATTTTCAGTCACAGAACATATTTTGATCGGTGCTGTTTAAAAGCGAGAGCAGAGTAAAAAGTTGCGTCTTTGGTGCCATGATTCCTGTTCCGTATCCGCCGTCAACTTTAATCCTCAGCGGAACGGCAAAAAATACGTCTTAATTAGCCCACCAGTCTACATGTGTGGACGCTATGTAGTTTCAAATATACTGCTCAAACATTACTGCAGTGTATGTGTATTTAGCATTTTCTGTTAGGTACCCACTGTCTGAACTTTTTTGCGCTTGCCATTTCTTCTGAACAACCAGTCATCTAATGCGGGGTTCACGTTATAACCGGTGCAGTAGGAACACGCTTTGTCCCATGTTGATTCTTCAACACCAACGTCTAATTTTTTAAGATCCAATACTGAGTGAACAGACAAAAGTCGAATATCATATGACATTCACCTACTAACCATGGATGTCAAACAAACAATGCATAGAAGTACGAGAGTAACATATGATACTGTGGGACAACCAGGGGAATATCATATGATATTTGAAATTTTGTGCAAATATCATATGACATTCTGCAGGACTGTTTAGGAGTGTCATATGATATTCTGCGAGACATACAACAATGTTATACGAGTCTGATGGAGAAACGGGGACTATCATATGATATTCCATTGAAGTGGCAAATGTTATATTGGTTTAAATACGTTTCACCGCCAGTTTTACACGCACAGGTAAAGTGTAAATAGAGGGGGATGTAGGCCCGTCCATTTTTCAACTCGAAAAAGGCGTTTTTGCCAGCTGTAAAATATTAACGCGCAGAGTTTAGGCAAATTTTCGTACTCGCTTCGCTTACTCGAAAAAAAAATTTAGGTGAGCTCCATCTTCTTGACACGAAATCCTGGCTACTCCCCTGTACAAAAACTTTCCTTATAGTTTGTGCATGCCATACAGTTTGTTACTGTAACTGCTACCTGCTCCATTCTGATTGGATGTTTTAAATTATTTCAAATTTTGTACGATTCTGATTAGCCATATTAAAGCACCAGTTTGGCTCGATTCTGATTGGTCATTTTAAATTAAAAAATTTGGCTCGATTCCTGCTTTGCTATACATGTTTTGCGTTACTCATACTATTAAACGGCTGGTCCGCTGCACGTAGTACTGTATCGTACTTCTAGTGTAGCAATGTTTTAATTGTGCGGTGTTCGGACTGGATTATTTTAACAATCATTATGGCTTTATACCGGAGATTGTGTTTTTAGTACAGAAGCAATTACACGTTTTGTGGTTACTTTTAGAAAGTTTCTTTTGTCCCGCGGCCTTTTGTCCAGACGGCCTTTTGTCCAGACGGCCTATTGTCCGGCGGCCATCTGTCCGGCGACCAATTGTCCGGCGGCCTACCGTCCAGTCACCAAGATCGCCACTGGCCCTCTTTTAGGCTACGGGCCTGTCTCAAACTGATTTTGAATTATATACTGCGCAAATTTCATCATAAGCGGCTCTTGTTTATTAAGAACTTTTATACTCATTGTTATTTTTGCCATAGCGTGGGAACCTGTATTTATTTCACACGGATATTTCTTGAGTGTTAATATTTTGTAACCATTTAATTTATGTGTTAGTATTAAATACAGTTATTTCAGATACGCTACAATGGGAATATATTTTTAAAATCTGAGAATGTTGCAATGATTTTAATTTACGATTTTAGCTATAGTTTTATACGGACTTTAGCTAGGCAAGTAGACTCTTGTTGATTTAGACTTAAAATAGCAACTCTTGTCTTTAACTCCTCTACTGCTACTCGGGTCTCCACAAACTGAATCACCATCGGCTGACAAGTAGGACCAATCAAGCGCGGTAAACACGACAATTCGTCGCTCGACAACTTGTAATCCAAAATCTCATCGACTAGAGAATTCTGTCAATTATGCTTAAGCTAGGCCTAGGCTGAGAATTACGCTTAGTATTACGCGTAGACTTTTATTCATAGGCTTAGAGACACTGTTGGGCGACGAACTGTCGTAAAAGTTTGATTTTGAGCCTCATCCTGTCAGGTCCGTGCTTTGCAGTTCCACCTAAAAGTAAACTTAGAATCCTATAGCAGTGACGGTCACATTTTTGGTGGTCTGGGTTATATCTATTAGGTTGACCACGCTCCCCTAGTTGGCTTTGACACCTAGTTCAGAATTCTTTTAGGTCTGTAATTTTTAGGCATGCTGGGTAAACTGGACGAGGCCGATTCGACTTGAAGAAAATATCGCTGTGGAAAAACGACCGTATTTTCAGACTGTAGTACGAAGCTTCACGGCATCGTAACCGGGATTTAGGCTGAGTTTTGAAGAATTCGCTAGCAAAGCGGGCGAGAAGCTGTACACTGTTTCAATATTAAATCTCTCTAACAGTTTCAAAACATTTCTTTATTCATGAGTTGCAGGGTCTAAACCACCTACCGAAACCCCCCTTACTTGTGTAATTATAAAGCTTTGCACAATTTTTCTTACATAGTTGGTTTTGAGCTGGTTATGCTGACGAATTTGAAATTACTGTCGTTCTTTGAACAGAGTCGTAGCCAAAATTATACGAAGAGTGACCAGTAACAAGCCTCGTGAGCGAGAAACCAAGCCTAAAGTTTTATATCCAATGTGAATTATGACACACGTGCTGATGCCGATGGGGGGGTAGAACCACCAGCCTCCCTCTTGGTACGTGTACGTCCATGCTGGAGCTTCAGTTCAAAATACTGTACAGCGACAAGTTTACCATTCATTGCTGTGTGCGAATCCTAAGGCTTAGGCTGTTCGATTTTTATACGTATATAAGATACTCAATTGTAAAGTCAAAATTCATTAATAACCAACTACACGTACTGATTTCTCGGCCAAAATTCCAGTCAGAATTTTTTTACAACCAGACCGGTTACTTCGTTGAAAACCTGGATGCGAAATGTTTACTGTAGATTATCGGCTTAATACCTGTATTGAGGTAAGTTATTCAGTAACTGGTATTTATATATGTCTGGAACGACTGCGGCTTTTTACACATCATATCGCAGGATCTATGCATATATCCGTATCCCACACGTTCCGCTGGACTATGTAGCGTACTGCCAGCATGGCTTTTTTGAAATTTTGAGGACTACACGTGATCAACCACAGAATTTGCATTAGTTCCGAGCGTAAAAGGACAGAATATTCACCTGCGTTGAGTATGTATTTTGTCGTTGTTGCCGCAGAAGATTGTATTATCTTGAGTTAGTTGTTCGGAAGACTGCTTCAGAAACGATATGCCTATCTTGCAGGCATTATTAACGCATATATACATCATGTTTAAAAATACATCAATGGGCCCAGTTATTTGTTTTCAATTCCGAGTAAAAGTCTTCAATGCATTAATCCTTCACATTCATTAAATTCATACCATTCTTGTGCTTATTGTAGTCCAGAATTAAGAGTTATTGCAGTGTTTTTGATTTTTCTGGTTTCACAATCTTTTCTGTGTGTGCCAACTACAAACTCAGAAATGAAACAGTCGCATTTGTTTGATACAATAATGATGCCAAAATACAATTTTGAGATCCTTGAGAAATCGAGCGCAGGCAACCACTTGACTTTATATCGTCTTCCTTAAAAGCTCACACTTCAAGGCAATCTGTGGTTATTGCTTAAGTACATGTTAGACCATAGTGAGCAACTCAACAGCAAGATAAATAGGTGAGGCAAAATATCGAGTCATAAACATTTCATTGCGACTTTTTGTATCGAGTGATATCTTTGTTTTCCCTTGCTTGCATCATTCGTTTTTGATATTGCTCACCTGTAAATTCCAGGTTGGTATTTTTAGCGAATAATGCGGAAGACTGTGACATGTTTTTTAGGGAAACACTTGATGATGCTTTTTCACTTCAGGGTGGCTGTTGCATGTACAGTTTCGCGTCATTGGGCGGATTTTCATGTTCAGCTTCGTTTTCTGCTATTTCACCAATATCATGAGTTCAACAAGGACCATCATCATTACCTTACAAATCAGTGCAATACCACGCTGAGCTATATAATTCCAGATGTTTATGTATAGTAAACAAAATATAAGCGTATATAAAAGGTCAAAGGTTATGTGTAAATCTGTAAATGCATAACATATCTTGTATAAATGGCGTTTAGCAACGTCTACACATGGAGACAGGTACGTTGGTCTACATTTTTCTCATCACATACCAAAAATTTCATCAAATAACATTAAACATAGGTTTACTGAGTTGTTTCACTCATGCATGGGTATGAACTGCCATTTGAATAGTTACCCTTTATATAATTTTATGCGGGTTTCACGTTATAACCGGGGCAGGCGAGACACGGTTTGTCCCATGTTGATTCGACGTCTACGTTAAAATTCGAGCACTCATATCGGGAGTCCAAAATTACAACGTCGACTATCATATAATATTGAAGGTCAAAGTTGACCTACACATGATGATAACAGAGAAATGCGATGTTTTGAATCTGATATGGGGTCTATTAGCAGACAAAATGTTAGCCAATAGGGTGATAGGGACAAAACGTGTCCCAAGCTGACCCGGTTATAACGTGAACCCCGCATTATATGTCCACATAAACATGCAATATCTACATATGTAGACAAGTTTGCCATTGAGGGATAATGGAATGCGAGGTCTGTATTTCGCGTAAAACGAGATACAACGAATATGATATGATGATCGCTGGTTAGAAATAACCGCTCAGCTGCTAAATCTATCGCGTCGTTTTAGCTTGGTTGACTGATACTTATATACAAAAGCAAACGAGATAAATCACGGCTTAACATTTGAAATTTGCGTTTTTAACCGGCTTTGTGTAGATTGAATTCGGGATGATTGTAGCCAGTTCTCGTGTCACTATCCTTTAGTATGTGCAGATCGAGCAGTTAAAGAAAAGCACGTTAACTGTTAATTTCAGCTCAAATATCGCTGGTTCTGCTTTGTCGAAAAAAACGAAAAAATGCCAGAAAGGTGCGTAACTTTTATTCAAAGCTATTAATGGGACGTTACATATTTTATTTCTATGAATTGTGCAAAATCTGTAATAAACAACTTACAAATTAACTACGTAGCTAGTAGTAATTAACAAGCGTTTCTTAATCAAAAGCAGAGTAAACATGTTATCTGTTTATCATCCAATCAAATATAGTTAGTTTTGCCAGGATGTTGATAAGACTGTTCACTTTTATTTGGTTTTTAAATTTGGACAGTTTTCAAGTTAGAATATAACCGATGCGAGTGAGTTCAGAGAAGGTGGCCCAAAAATTTTAAAACGTTGTCTAAGGTCTGGACTGGTCAAACACGGAAATTTTCGACCGATGCGAAGGCGGGTATGGTCTAGTTTCGGGTTGATCCTGGAACAGTTTTAACACAAGTTTAGATATTCCTACGGCTCGTATAGGTCTAAATGACACTGTTTATCCGCTTTATTAACGCTGAACAAGTAATTAACACAAAATACGAAACACAGACCCGTTAGTCCCGCTTACTCTGAATTGCCAATTTTCCCTAGTTTTGGTGTTTATAGCTATTGAACGAAGGCCATACGGCTGAAAAGCATTACAGCAATTACAAGTATCGGGAAAATGCAATGTATGTGCGAAAAATGAGCTGGATCTGTCAGACACAGCCTACGGGACCGCTAATCGAATTATGTCCGGGCGCAATTACAACAACCATACACAAATTACGAAAATTGCAAGTAACCGTTTCGTAGGCCCAAAAATTATTATTCCGACTAAGAATAATACGCAGATTGCGATTTTATGCTTTTTTACCGTTCCGTCAAGGCAAGAACCATGTGTTTTACGCTATCCGAAAATAATGCTATGTTTTACGCGTAAGACTGAAATTATGTAAGTACATTTACTAGCTACGCGATCCTTAGAATATTCCAGAATCATAGATTATTCGATAATAATGAAATCAACAGTATATGGCATATAAGACACAATTGTGGCAGAATTGGCAGGAATAGAAGTGCGAAATGGAATGAGCACCTTGAAATTAGTAGGAAACTGGAAGGGCACGCCTGAAAACATGAAAATAAACGTATATAAGATCACAAGAAATATGACATGTAGGAACTGGCACAAAAAGGTCAAAGGGGAAAGAATTTGCAGAAATGGGGAAGCGCAATGTACTGAGCGCATGGAATTTGGTCAGAAAATAGGGTTTTAGTGCCTGAAAACATAATATGAAATATATGTAAAAATACGCGTAACTGACATAAGTGAAACTGACAGAACTGGGAATAAGTTTTAGTTTTACAAATGAGCAGACAATATGGCAAGGTCAAAATTACACTGGTTATGTACAAATCACGATGTTCTGATCGAGACTAAGACGACTGAGATTGCACACCAAGGGAAAAGACATAGCTAGAGGTCGAGGAATGCCGAGGGTGAGCACCAGTGTGACACAGAGAGCACACTGGGGCCCCACCCGACACGTTGGCTAAATGTTTTGCTCGGAGGTAGTGACTGAACGTCCCTGTCACATCCCTTGCATTCGCGTTTGATTTTAACGCACGTAAAAATTTCGATTGTGATTTGCAGGATAGTTCATTGTTTCGGCTCGATGTCAAGATACGTTATTACCTTTAATCCAGGCTGCTTCTCGAACATTTTACGCATGCAGCCAAAGTATGCCGCTGTGCTTCAAATGGCATGTTGCTCCAAACAATTGACCTTTGGTCATTGCCCTTCTTCATCGTATCATACTTTGGCAAAATGTAGCTTAATTCAAAAAGCTAATACAGTGGGCAGCCACCCAACGACAAGACCTTCGCTAAATCGGATGATCTCTGTTTGGTCAGTGTATGCCAGAAAAATGAAACCGATGCAGGTATAATTTGAATGAAAGGCGTTGAAAAACGGATACCATTGTGATGTTGCTTGCCGGCTGAATGTGATTTATTTCTTGTAGTAATGTGTGATGCCAAAAATTTACCCATATTGTTGCCATGTCTTATTTAAAATTTTGTTGAGCCGATTCCAATACTTTCCAACTTACTGTTTGCGGGTTGTATTATCTTTTATTTCTAGCAGTAGTGTGCCGATGCCAAAAATTTTATCGATATAGTTGCCGGTTCTTGTTTTCAAATTTTGTCGAGCCGATTCCGATGCTTTTCAAGTCACTGCGAAGTGAGAAAAATATTGGCAAAAAATCGGTGGTTAGTACCGATATTACACATGACGATGATACCAGCGAAGTTAAATGACACGTCCTAATTTCTAGTATAAATCGCGAGAAATTTTTGGATAGTGAAATGCTTGCTAAAAATACGGTGGAAAAAGTGTCTCCGAAATGTCAAGTCATTGTGAACTTTCCTGATATCAGAGAAAACATAATTTACTACAACATAGCGCGCGGTTGTTTAACGCGATATGATCTTGTCTAATTTTTTGTGACTTTATCAAAATTATCTTTATATTAGAAATCTTTTGTCAAACGCAACCTTTTCGAATGCGCTGGATTATTGGGTACCAGGGTTGCACCTAATCCGCGATTTGGCCGAATTCGAATCCGTTTCTTATTTGCCGAATCAGAATCCGAATCTTGCATGTTGCACATTTCAGATATATGAATTCGGTTTTTTCGTAACCGAATCCGAATTCGAACTACAAATTTTAGCCGAATCCGAAACGGAATCCGAATTTTTTTGCCACGCTGGTGGGTACAATACAAGATTCGGACCTGTTTGACAATAAATATGTAGCTGAGTACACATTATTGGCTGGTTTTATTAGGGAATTGCTGTTAATAGAAGCGAATGTCGCCATCTGTATTGCGCACCGCACATGATGGGTTCGTTAGTGGTGCTACAAAATCTTTTATACATCACGACTATCACGTGTCTTTGTTTATTTTCAGACTAAACACCATGATGATGATGATGATGATGATGAACTGTCAGATACCGATGACGAAGATGAAGGAGATGGTGATTTGTCGAAAGATTATCGTGAAGTTACAGTCAGTATCCCGAGCAATCGCATTGATCATTTTGTTCGTATTGGAGCGAAGATTAGACGAACGTAGATCATGTTTTACTGTTACGTATTCTTTTTTTTGTGTTTTGTTCTTATTAGAAATTGTTTTTTATTTGACGTTTTGTAATCAAGATATACGCAAACACTAAGCAGTAGTTCTCGATTACAACGCACAAAGATGATTTATATCTGTTTTAGATTAATCGATGAAGTGTTTGCCAAAGGCATGGTTCGATTAAACGATAAGCTACCACCGAAAAAGTCAACTGAAGTACGCAGTATACTTTGATAACAATGTTTTAGTGCGTACGTATGTACACACTTTACCGTTTTTTAATCTTTCTTTTTCTAAACTGAGATTCAGATTTTATTAATGGCACCCAGTAAGTATACGGCTGAAACAAATCTGGATAAGAAATGTTTCTTTGAATGCACCAACCACTATGAATCAATAATCGTTACTAATAGTAAGCGTTGTAGCCACCATGAGCCAATAATTGTTACTAGTAATCAAGGTGCAACCGGAATTCCGGTTCCGGTAGAAAAATCCGGTATTTTTTCACCAGAATTTTCCGGTATTTTCGGTATTGTAAACCTTTCTTTTTCGAAAATTTATGAAAAATTGGCATATTATTCTAGTTTATGCTTCCATAATGGTCTGAGCGTGTATTGCCAAAACTTCCATTTCGGGCCACACTCCATAATTCATAATACGTTTCCAGTTACTGCATTTGTTTCAAGATTTCGGCGTTCTAAATGATGTGTTTAGACCATTAAAAGCGAGAAAATAGCGTTAAAAGTAAATTTTTCGGTAACCGGATGCGGTATTTTATTATTCCGGCTGCACCCTGCTAGTATTAAGGGTTGAACATGGATAAATACATATTTTTGCACTAATCAGTTACTTCTAACAGTGCACAAATTTAGATCCTGTATCCGGTTAACATCAGTCTCCTCGTCCGGTAAAAAATTACTATCCGGCTCCTGTATATCCAATCGATCCGTGGCGGGTTTCAACGGGATTAGATTTTGCAATAACACCTCTAATAGGATTTGAAGTTATTGGCAGTATATATAATCCGAACCTGAATGCAAACTGGGGTTCGCTACTCGGAAGTTGGGACCCCACTTTTCCAAAACCCTTCAGACTTGATCTGCTCCCCGGTTCAAACCCCACTCGAGATTTTATCCCCAGTCGCGTATTTTTAGCCTTAAAAATACAACTTCTTTCTGACGTCAAACACATTTTTGTATATGTAATTTTTCAGTTATATGTACGTAATGGTTAAGCGTGTAAAGCGGGGTTACATAATATATACGAGCGATCAGACATGGTTAAATGGAATTTTCCCTTGAATCAGGAATTCTGTGATTAAAAATTACTCCCCCACACTATATTGTTTCGCGCTTGCAGCCCCCACTGCGTTGGAATGCAGCGAATACCGAGGCAATATAACTTTCATGGCGTTTGCTTTGATTAAGAATATTTTTGTTTTTACGCCATTTGTTGTGTGCCCGTGATAACGCATTACTCGAAGCTGTTACTTGACTGGCAGAAACTTTTCTAACATAACATTATTTTAATTCTGGTAAAAATTTTGCTGGTGAGACCGTATATATGTAACGTAAGACTGCCGATTCCCCTCATTTCCGCTGCTCTTAGTGTAGGTAGCACTGTTATGAACAAAGTTTCCTTCATTTTTCCCCACGCAGTTTTTGTTTTAACATTTTTATTGGAATCGTGTAATTTTTTGTGCTGCTGTTTTTAGATAATGCTTGAAGACGTAATTGATGTCATTCGTGGTCCACATCCTGAAAACGACAAGCTGCAAATTGTAACACGTATTGAAGTGGTTGATTTAGTGGCGAAATCGAGCAAAAAAGGCAATTTACAGTTCGAATGCAAGGTGTGGAAGGAACTACCTGTAACGCCATACACAGATACTATGAAACACTAGATTTTCTAATAATGCATCGTTCATAATATCTTTTGATGGCTGGTTGCAGATTTGAACGAGTTTTAAGGTCAATGATGTGTTCTTTTGTGATTGTACATTCGTTACTCTACCGCTGGTTCAAGTCTATGGTTGACAAAGAAAAGATATTGTAAACGTAGCTAATTGGATGCTCCGAGTTCATGAAAATGCTGCTGTTGTGTTATACTGAGGATGGTGTCTTAGCGTGCACTGAATGTGAGAAGCCGCTACAGCTCTTGATAATTGTATGGACATCAATTTTAGTCTACGCCTGAACCATCTATAGGTTAGGCTGGCTGAATTATGAAACACGCAAAATTATGCTGAAAATTGTGCATTGAGAATCAGAGAATGTTGGGAAATTTTACCGATGCCGAATATGCAATAAAGTTTTTGAACGTAAAATTTGATTTTGAGTGTATCACGAAGATGTTGCGTCTTATGGTTTTCTGATTTGTTTCGGTTGTGTAGCACATGAATTATGGCTAAACGTGGTACAACCTACGAAAAAGGCGTGTTTTTTGTGCTTTTTGTAATATTTTACGGTGTAAATGCTCATCGGTAATCGTCGTTTTGGTTGCTATAATCACCACGTAGTGTCTTCAACTTTGCATTAGTATATACCCGGTCTACAGAGTATGTATATTGATTAAAATTTCGTTAAGGTTCGGTGAATTTACTCAGAAATATCGTTGGTCACTATGTTGCAGAAATAAACTTTAGCATAAAAAAGAGAGGTGTTTTCAAAAAATTCGAAAAGCTGAAGACTGATGGCAAAAATGTGATGCAATGATTTGTGCGAATTGATTTTGTTCTTGCACCGGTAGAATTTTGCCGGACGTTCGAACAATAATTTTGGTTGCAAAATTTTCATTGTAACTTTGTGTAGTTCATTGCGTGTATTTGTAACTTTGGGACAATTATTTTCAAAGTTGAAATGTGCTTCGGAGATAATCATCTCAAAAGAAACTAAAAATACAAAAGTTTGGACAGCGCTTAATACCAGGTATTTGCTAACATTTACAAATTCGGTATTTTTTAAATATATAAAGGCTTCATTAAAGTATGTTGATGTCTGATTTTGATGTTTTTACGTCTGGTGCACCCTGACGAGCGCTACTTTAAGAAAGCAATTGAAATTAGTATCAAGTATGAATATTTTTAGATATCGTCAACGTATGCTGTTGATGAACGAAACGCCGAATAATTACGTATCTGAAATAAAGTATTTTTGATGTTTGTCGTTAAAGTTTTATAGTAAATTTATTTCAATATTGTGTTATTGTTCTGTGTTGCTTCTTTACCGATCTGGCAGATATCTGTTTTATGTCAGAATGGCAATGTTAGACGCAAATCTTACATAATCCTCTCATGCTCTGCCCGGTACCAGGGTGCAACCGAAGGTGAAAAATACCGGAGCCGGAGGTCAACGAAACTTGCGGGAGCCGGAGGTGAGGCGAAATTAAGTACTAAAAATGATGGTTAATTAGTTAATTTTAGCCAAAATCTGAAAAATGATGTTAATTTGTTTGGTTTCACGCTAATTATCTGCGAATTTTCGAAAATTCTTTTCTGAAAATTGCGACACAAGTATAACGAAACATGTTCAAACAGATAAATTTTGTAACATTATGCAAAATTTTACTACCGAAATTGCCGGAACCTCCGGCAAAGAGTCTACCGGAGCCGTAGGCCGATTTTCTGCCGGCGCCGGAGGCAGACCTCCGGTTGTACCCTGCCTGTTACGCAATTTGGTCCTGTTGCCGTATTCAGAATCGTTTGACCATGTGAGCTCATGTTAAGATCAGGGCCTGAACATTTTCTGTGACAATGGAATCGAGTAAGTTTAACCTTTATATTATGTTTTTGCTTGGCTTGTGCGTAGGTATAAGCTCATTGTTACCTTTCGGCTTAGGAATAATGTTGGTACTACTGTTCCGTGACTGTTTTTACATTGCCCACCACGTACAATAGGAATCCAAAGTTGATGGAGACATGTAGCCTCACCATCAGCCATGCAGTGCTGAAAATTTTGATATAAAAAGCCTCTATAGGCGATAAACAGCGTGCAACATGGAGTGGAAAAATATTGCAGCTTTAGGTCAACAAAATTTGGAAGAGCTGGAAATGAAGCGAAATTGGATACTTAGTTAAAATAATGTTTAATTTGATAATTGTAGCAATTATCTGTAATGTCACCAATTTTGAATTTATTATTTTTAGAAATCCTGACAATTTATTCAGCGAATCTGTTCCAACAGTTAAGCAAAACGCATCTAACGATAATAATTTTTTGTAAAATTATTGCAAATTACATCACTTGAACCATAGCCGAAGGTCGATATTTTTCCGGAGCCGTACGCGACCTGCTATTTGTACCCGTGTAATAAATATGGCGTGCTAGTTGTCACATTCATTCGGATGTTTTTGTGTCATCTTTGTTTATTTAACAGAATGGTCATTCTACCTTAAAATCCTGTAAATATTAATATCATTTTATCTTTATCTCAGAAGTTATTTATCTGTGCGCGACATGTCTGATCAACAACAACGACAACAACTGTCTTCAGGTTCGAAACAGCTAGAATCATTGGTCATTGATACAGGTGAAGGCGATAAGGTAAGAAAGAGAAATGTAACTGTCGTACAGCCTGATGCATACTGTGGTTGGGCCGGGAGTACTAAACCTAAATTGTAGGCTTTGAAAGCGGTTTGAATTCAAGATTTTGGAGTAAAGCGCTGGCCGGCGGCCAGTTCCACATCTGACGCGTACTTAATGGCTATAGTTAATGTAGTAGTATCTGACATTTTGATGGCTGTTTTGGCGAAAACGAACTTTTAATATGTTTCACAAGTAACCATCACTTAATTTTTTAGCTAAAAGTTCAACTGCTTCGGAAACATATCTCGGAAGGGGCTCCGAACCGTATCCTTTGAGTTCGTTTGTGTGTGAAAACCATTATTTGTTTATTAGTTATTCTTATGATTGTTCATTAGATATTATATATGCGCAAGCAATAGTATTTTGCTTTGAACACATTTTAGCGCTCTGATCGGCATGAGTCTCATTCCCAGCAACAACAGCTACAAATACAACTGCAACAAACACAACAACAACAACAGCAGCAACAACAGCAACAACAACAACAACAACAACAACAACAACAACAACAACAACAACACCAACAACAACAACAACAACAACAACAACAATCTTCAGCGGGCTCATCAAGCATGGTAGCAGTTTCTATGGCGACAGATGTCGATAACATGAGCGATGCAGGAAAATCGTCAACTTCGTGTTCAAGTCAAAGATTTTCGAGTCCAAATCCATCTGAGCACGATGATAATTATGCAGGTAAGCTGGACGATGGACCGGTAATTCGTTGTGTCGGGGGTTTAGAGCCATATGTACCTTATTTGCAGCAAATTTGTATTGCGAAAAGCCATAATATGGGACTGAGTAAGGTAGAATTACAATATACGACTGTGTTCTTGTTCTACATAAATGCTTAAAAATGAGTGTCTGCTTTTATTAGAAGATTTGGGTTCCCTCCCTTTGGCGTAATGTTTTAGTAGATTTCGTGGGTCGGCGTAGTATATTCACGAGCACATGTAGCCACAGATACTCTTGTATCAGTATTGGCTAATGTTTGATCAACATGACGGTCACTAGTTGCAGTACCAAACTTACGGTATTTAATGACTAGGTCTGTTTGGTATGTTGGTATATACAGTGTACGACACCCGGATATAAGAGAGTCTTCGGGACCGGACAAGTATCTTATATCCCGGTTTTTTGTTTCCAGGTTTGTCTATTTTATTCAGGTAGGTATGGGAACAATTTCAGAGAATCAAGTATAATTTAAGTCGTAGGCCTATATTTTCAAATATGAGTAGCACCTATCATCAGGTTGTTAATTAATCTTATAACATTCGAATCATTGCGGGTTTCAGTTCACAATTCAGTACATTTTTTACAGTTGATGTGTTCTACTTCTTCTGTACCAATCGTTTGACGTCCGCACTTGCAGGTGTTTGACAGTTTGAAAACCTATCGCTAAGTGCTGACTGATGCTATAAATACGTATCTTAGAATACGGGCCTTAGTTAAGAAAGTCATATATCGCTTACACATTATTGCCTGTTATTATGTTAACAAGTCATTTGTTTTCAAAATTAACTTTGTAGTAGGCGGTGTCGTTGTTTTTGATGCTTTGTTATTATCAACACCGAGTGTAGTAGCTTGTGAAAGGTAATTACGTCAAAGTTTCGATTAACGGGATTAATCTGATCGTTTTGATTAATTTTGCTTAGGTTTAAGTATTTTTTCGTCTGAAAATGCTATAAGTTTTCTATGTAAAGTTTTAATATTTTTATCCGAGTCAAAATGCTTTATGAATACGATACAGCGTCAGCTGCGAAATAGCTTGAATTTATATTTAAGTTGACTTTTAATGCTGGGTCGAGTTCTGAAACGTTCAGTGGCAAGGTATTTGGGGTAAGGGGTGATTTGTGAAATTTGGAACCGCCACGCGATTTATACCGGATCCCGGAACCGGATATGTACAGATATTGGTTTTTGCAAGATATTTATTAAACTGGATTCGGATATCCGGTCGTATAGGACCCTGTTGGGAAGGCTTCAGTACGACATTGTTGCTAACACGTATAAGGAAATGTACGTAGTCGTAGATGTTTGAAAAAAAGATAGTTTGAATGTTTAGATGATCAATATTAAATATACAATTGGCAGACCACACCTGTTGCAGTATTAATTGTAAAAAGAATATTTCTAAAAAATTAAAATTTACCATCCGCCCACAAGTTTAAGTTGTACCAAAAACGTGACAGTCCCTAAAGCCAGAGAAACTGTAGAAGTTCCATAGTTTGGCGTAGTTTTTGTGATATGTACGTTTCGATTTCTTTTAATTTTGTAGCGAATATAATAATGAAAACGATTTTTTTTCCATATTTTAAAAATAATTTTAAGCGAAGAAAACGATTTTTTCATATTTTGAAAATAATTTTAAGCGAAGAAAACGATTTTTTCATATTTTGAAAATAATTTTAAGCGAAGAAAACGATTTTTTTCATATTTTAAAAATAATTTTAAGCGAAGAAAACGATTTTTTCATATTTTGAAAATAATTTTAAGCGAAGAAAACGATTTTTTCATATTTTGAAAATAATTTTAAGCGAAGAAAACGATTTTTTTCATATTTTAAAAATAATTTTAAGCGAAGAAAACGATTTTTTCATATTTTAAAAATAATTTTAAGCGAAGAAAACGATTTTTTCATATTTTGAAAATAATTTTAAGCGAAGAAAACGATTTTTTCATATTTAATTTTAAGCGAAGAAAACGATTTTTTTCATATTTTAAAAATAATTTTAAGCGAAGTGGTATTTTTTAAATATTGCGTTTTAAATAGGAAACAATTTGATGATTGTGTACAGAATTTTCAGAATTCGTAGTTATTAGTAAAATTTTGAATTTAAATTTAATTCTAAAGTAGCGTTTGGCTCCTCGTTCGCTTCACTCGCGAGTTTTTTCCCACCGTTCATTGTTCGCACGTCTGTCAGAAATTTGAAAATCCGCCGCATGTGATACAACGATAAAGCTACATATAAAACTAAAAGTTGCGTGCTCTGCAGTTTTGTGCAACATATTATATTCGTACCAGAATTCGGCCTATGTAAAGATCAGAGGCGGAACGTTTTCCTGTGGGACTGCAATAGAGTAAGCTTACGCTTTAGACTAATTCATTTTGCTTGGCTTAGGCTTAGGCTTAGGAGTATGCTTATAATACTGTTCCGCCCCTGTTGTTTACATTGGCGCAGAATGCAAACAAAATCATTATACAAAAACATTCATTATTTCACTCAGTTTCAAAAGGGTTTCCTTTTTATCATGACTCTGCCACGCACACACAAACACGCCAATAGTTCGCTCACGTCAACATTGATTAATATTTAAGCAGGCAAATCACAAAAGTTCAGCTGAGGTTTTTGAATTTGAATTCTTCACGCATGAAGAGATCCGGTATTACTGATCCAAGGGCGGGTTGAGATTTAAAATGCCCGAATTGTCTCTGCTATTTTAGATTATGGAGTTGTACTGTAATTCTTGTATTTACGTTCGTAGTCAAAAGTATATTAATGTATTTCAGATTTCAAACTTGGTTAAAATTTTATTAGTCAAAAAAGTTGAGCGTTTTAGATTTTAAAAATTCTTGGAACCACCACCCTACGGTAGAGATAAACTGAGATGGTATCGGTTTGAAAAATAGTATAATCAATTGGCAAAAATTATGCTGGCCAAATAAAAGATTTTAACAACGAATAAGTTAAAGCTCAGAAACTCGTAAAAAATTAATTGCCGTTCCTTGTTTCATATTACGCTTTATGTCTCATATTCTACTGCAATTGAGTCAGTTTTCTGCAAAGTTTCTGCTCGCATTTCCAAGTCCCTGATCCTGTTTTTTTAGTCGCTTGGTACAGATACTTTGACAAGACAGCTGTGCCCATAAGTAGTATACTTTCAGCAATTTTGTCTTCACTTATGGCAGCAAGTTTCGCTGTGTCGCACAATGACATTCCGTTATAAAACTTATTAAGATTGGAGTTGGAGACGGGCCAATCCAATATTAACCCTTTACGCCAGATTTTAGGAATCGCGTCAGAACGTCATGGAGAGGCTGTTATAAGTGGCGGGTTGGTTTCCTACTACAAGCGACTGATTTGCGGAGTATTTTCAGTCACAGAAAATATTTTGATCGGTGCTGTTTAAAAGCGCGAGCAGAGTAAAAAGTTGCGTTTTTGGTGCCATGATTCCTGTTCCGTATCCGCCGTCAACTTTAATCCTCAGCGGAACGGCAAAAAATGGTTTACGAGTTTCTGAGCTTTAGCTTATTTGTTGTTAAAATCTTTTATTTGGCCAGCATAATTTTTGCCAATTGATTATACTATTTTTCAAACCGATAGCATCTCAGTTCATCTTTACCGTAGGGTGGTGTTTGCCAAGAATTTTTAAAATCTAAAACGCTCAACTTTTTTTTGGACTAATAAAATTTTAACCAAGTCTGAAAATAATCTGAAATACATTAATATACTTTTGACTACGAACGTAAATACAAGAATTACAGTACAACTCCATAATCTAAAAATAGCAGAGACAATTCGGGCATTTTAAATCTCCAATCCCGCCCTTGGATCAGTAATACCGGATCTCTTCATGCGTGAAGAATTCAAATTCAAAAACCTCAGCTGAACTTTTTTGATTAGACTGCTTAAATATTAATCAATGTTGACGTGAGCGAACTATTGGCGTGTTTGTGTGTGCGTGGCAGAGTCATGATAAAAAAAGGAAACCCTTTTGAAACTGAGTGAAATAATGAATGTTTTTGTATAATGATTTTGTTTGCATTCTGCGCCAATGTAAACAACAGGGGCGGAACAGTAATATAAGCATATTGCTAAGCCTAAGCCTAAGCCAAGCAAAATGAATTAGTCTAAACATAAAATTACCATTGCAGGTCCCACAGGAAAACGTTCCGCCTCTGAACTTTACATAGGCCCAATTCTGGTACTAATATAATATGTTGCGGGAAACTGCAGAGCACGCAACTTTAGTTTTATATGTAGCTTTATCGTTGTATCACATGCGGCGGGATTTTCAAATTTCTGACAGACGTGCGAACAATGAACGGTGGGAAAAAACTCGCGAGTGAAGCAATGAGCCAAAACGTTACTTTAAATTAAATTTAAATTCAAAATTTTACTAATA